>JBBPPC010000368.1:0-20468 GCA_038091775.1 Leccinum olivaceopallidum | reverse complement strand
GAAGTCCCTACCACCATCGCCAAGTGGTACTCTCACGCCCAAAGGATCGACGATCAACAACGTCGTGCTTTCCTTACCTCTCAGCAACACAAAGGGCGATCTTTCGCCAACCCCTTCACCTCTCCCTCGACCAACAACCACACTAAAGAACGAGACCCTAATGCCATGGATGTGGACGCCATCAATGTTCGCATTCCCAAGCTCACCCCCTCGGAAAGGGAACGATGCTTCAAAGAAGGACTGTGTCTCCGCTGCAGGAAATCCGGTCATAACGCCACCTCTTGCTCTACATTCTCGACCAACGCTCCCTCCTTCAAGAAAACGACTAGGAAAGTCGCTAAAGCCGAAGAAGACTTGCCGGACCTGGAGGATGTCGAGGATGACGATGAAGACGATGACGATGAAACAAAGGTCGTAGGAAAAGTTAGACTCAATCTGGATTTTTGAAAAGGAGACCTCGTTCGACGCAAGGCTCTCCTATTGCTACATGTGCACCTGTACTAGTATCTTCCTCCTCCAAAGCAATGAAGATTCCTGTTTCTCTAGTAACACCCTCGCACTCCCTCAAAGTCGTCGAAACCTCCGCTCTCATCGATAGCGGTGCAGAAATCTCCTGCATCGACTGGGCTTTCGTCCGAAGGAACAACCTCCCTCGTGACCGCCTCCCCATCCCCATCCGAGTCAGAAACGTCGACCAATCCACCAACCGGAAAGGCGACATCCTCTTCTCCACCACCCTCTTCCTAGACATCGGGAAAGTCACTCAGAAAATAGTCTTTCATATCATGGATTGCGGAAACGAAAACGTGATCTTAGGACTCCCCTGGCTCCAAGGAGCAAACCCCCTCATCGATTGGGAACGACAAACCCTCACCATCCCAGAATCAATAGACGAATCCGCGGATCTATATCGCCTACATGTCGCAGATCTCAAACGACACGATTCTCATTTCCACAAAACCAATCACCTCCCTTCAAAAACCAAAACCCCTCGACACACCGATGTATATCCCATTCGAGATAAAAGACTATATAGATTCCTCGGCTTCGAGACTGAATCGCAATTCCTCGAACGCGCCACTGTCAACAGAGTCCTATGCCGAGTAATGCGTTGCGGCTCCCGTTTCATTCCCAAGGGATCCCCTCTAGTCGCTCGTCTTACTACTGCCACCAACCTTGCAGTTGAGGCAGAGAAATCCAAACCCAAGACCACCCTTCCCCCTGAGTACGCAACCTACTCTTCGGTTTTCTCCGAAGAGGCCTCGTCTCGCCTACCCCCCTCTCGCCCCTATGATCACGCCATACAACTCGACGATACCTTCGTACCGAAGATCGGGAAAGTCTACCCTCTCTCACCAGATGAACAGAAAGCCACGGAAGCCTTCCTCGACGAGAACCTCCGCAGCGGGAAGATTAGACCCTCCAAATCCCCTCAAGCCTCCTCCTTTTTCTTCGTAAAGAAGAAGGATGGCAAACTACGTCCTTGCCAGGATTACCGCTACCTTAACTCCCACACCACCCGCGATGCATACCCCCTTCCCCTCGTTTCTGATCTTATCGACAAACTCAAAGGGGCTAAAGTCTTCACCAAGTTTGACGTCCGCTGGGGTTATAACAACGTCCGTATCAAGGAAGGAGACCAATGGAAAGGCGCTTTCATCACTCATAAAGGCCTCTTCGAACCCACCGTTATGTTCTTTGGAATGAACAACTCTCCCTCCACCTTTCAGCGATTCATGAATGATTCTTTTCGCGATATGATCGCAGAAGGCTGGCTCGTCATCTACATGAATGATCTTCTGATCTTTTCCCCCGACGACACCTCTCACTCTGAACACACCAAGCGAGTCCTCCAACGAATGGAAGAACTCGATCTCCACCTTCGCCTAGAGAAATGCAATTTCGCCACCGCCGAAGTCGAATACCTTGGGATGATCGTCAAACCCGGTACCCTAGCTATGGATCCAGTCAAACTCGATGGGATCGCCTCATGGCCTACCCCCACCACCGTTAAAACCGTTCGCTCGTTCCTAGGTTTTGCCAACTTCTATCGACGATTCATTGATCACTACTCTGACATCGCCCGCCCCCTCATCGACCTCACCAAAAAGGAGAAACCCTGGGACTGGTCTACTGCTTGTCAGTCATCTTTTGACCGTCTCAAGAAAGCCTTCTTGTCCAAACCTGTCCTTCGCCTCCCCGATCTCTCTGCCACCCCCTTTGCGATCGCCACTGCCAGTGACGCTTCTCGCGATGCTACCGGAGCGATCCTCCTTCAGACCGACTCCAATGGCGATTGGCACCCTTGCTCCTACCTGTCCCAGTCCTTTATCCCCGCAGAACGGAACTATGATATCTACGACCGCGAACTACTCGCAGTTATCCGTGCCCTCAAAGCATGGCGTCAATACCTCCGCGGTTCCCCTTTTCCAGTCCAAGTCTTCACCGATCATAAAAACCTTACTTTCTTCCGCAGTCCCCAACATCTAAATCGTCGCCAAGCCCGCTGGCTCCTCGACCTCGCCGACTTCGATCTTAAAATCACCCATGTCCCCGGAACTCAGCTCGCAGGTCCTGATGCTCTCTCTCGCCGTCCCGATAAACTCTCCCTTAATGCAGATAATGAGGACGTTACTCTTCTTCCCCCGTCCCTTTTCGTGCGTGTTATCGATACCACCCTTCGAGACCTTATCTCTTCTGCCTCTGGCGATGATACCCTCGTCCGTAACGCCCTTCAGGCTCTCGACGGAACCATTCCCCCAGCCTTTCGCTCTCGCCTCTCTGATTGGCAAATCGAAGGTGGTGTCCTCACTTACCAACATCGTGTTTACATCCCCGACTCCAATACCCTCCGACGAGATATCGTCGCGCGTTCCCATGACCATCCCTCCGCTGGCCACCCCGGTTACCTCAAAACCCGCCAACTTGTCGCTGCCGAATACTGGTGGCCCGGTCTCGCTCAGTTTGTTCGCAAATACGTTGAAGGATGTTCCTTGTGCCAGCAATGCAAGGCAAACACCCATCCCACAGTTCCCCCTCTTACCCCGATCAAGTCGACCTCCTCCCGCCCCTTCCAACAGATCTCCTGTGACCTTATCACCGATCTTCCCTCCTCATCCGGCTTTGATTCCTTACTGGTCGTGGTCGACCACGGGCTTACGAAGGGGGTAATTCTCTGTCCTACTAAGAAAACCATCACCGCCGAAGGGATAGCTTCCCTTTTCTTCCACAAAGTATACAAACGCTTCGGACTCTACGACAAAATCATCTCAGATCGTGGTCCGCAATTCGCTTCCTCCTTCGCCAGAGAACTCGGAAAAGTCCTCGGATATAACCTCTCCCTCTCCACCGCCTACCACCCTCAAACGGACGGAGAAACTGAACGTGTCAACCAAGAGGTCGAGACCTACCTCCGGATCCTTTGTGGAGATAACCCCACCACATGGGCAGATCTGATCACTCAAGCGGAGTTCGCCCACAATCATCGCCCCCATTCTGTAACCGGAAAATCCCCCTTCTTCCTCATGATGGGTTTCGAACCCCGTCCCCTTCCCACCGTTATCGCCGACTCCAATCTCCCCGCCATCGAATCTCGACTCAAAACCCTCTCTGCAGCTCGTGACGAAGCCCTCGCAGCACATGAGCTCGCACGACAAGTTATGTCCGCTAGAAACGGCAGAGGGTTCACGCCGTTCTCGAAGGGAGACAAAGTCTGGCTCGAGGCCAAGAACCTCAAACGAAACCTCACCTCTCGGAAGTTCGCTCCGAAACGAGAAGGACCTTTTACCATCACTCAGGTCCTATCTCCCATCACGTATCAACTACGCCTCCCCAAAACTTGGAGCATCCACAACGTGTTCCACGCCTCTCTCTTATCACCCTATCGCGAAAACCCCGTACACGGCCCGAACTTCCCCGCTCCACCACCTGATCTTATTGAAGGCGAAGAGGAGTTCGAAATACTGCGCATCATACGTCACAGAGGTCCACTCAGGAACCGCATGTATCTGATCCGATGGAAAGGATACACGGCCGAAGAAGACACCTGGATACCAGAACGAGAACTAAAACACGCAAAAACAATCCTTTTAGCTTATAAGAAACTCCATCCCGCCGCTTTCCCTTCCTAACTCTCCTCATATTAGAAACCCAATACCGTCCACTATCCCAAAGAATGTCTAGCTATGTCCCTTCCGACTCGATTTCTTCCGTTTCCTCTCTTTCACCCCCTCCTTCATCACGTAGTTCTTCCTCTCCTACCAGTCCTCTGGCTCGAGGTCGTCTCCCTAGCCCTCTTGGTGGAACGCCTCTGGGTCCTGCTGATCTCATATCCCCTCCTTCCTCCCCCGCTCCCCAATACTTAGATAACGAAACCGCCATCCCCTGGCGTACTGATTCCCCTCCTCTTCCCAACCGATCTGATGTATACCATATCAACACCGTCGACGTTCCTCTCTATGCCAGCAAGATCAGAACTGATGATGCCTCCCCAGAGGACCTGCGCCGACTTCGCACCTACTTGCAGGATTCCCGTTATACCCATGACATCTATGCTTATGCAGACGTCGAATCCCCCCTCCATTCCTTATACAATGCCTTCACCCATATCTCTCGACTCGGACTTATCGCATCCAATCTCAGAAACTCGGCAGACAGTCAAGCTGCCTTCCTCTCTACCCAGATCACTAATACGCAGAAGGCAGCCGAAGAACATCTTCTCTCTGCCATGCACCAACTCGGAATGACCGAGTTTGTCACCGATATCGATCGCTTTCTGGCTGAAATGACGATCTATTCCACCCCTCTCACCATTCCGCAGACGCCCTCCTCTCCCCCGGGTCTTCCTCGTCCCCCTCTCCATGTATGCATTCCCGCTGAGGTAGAAGCAGTGAGCCCTCGCGCTGTTCTCCCTTTCCCCGCAGATGTTATTCCTGCGCTCGTCCCAACTCCCTCCCCATCTCCTCCCTTTGGACCCGAAGAGATCCAAGCAGAGATTGACAAAATCGAGGCCGTCTTCGACTCGGTCTCAGTACCTGGCAGCGAAGAAGAACATATCGAGCATATGGATCCCGCTTACCATTCTCCACCGCGCTCCATCGCTTCGACCCCGTCCGCCTCCTCCCTTCCCCTGACTCGAGCAGAAGACGCAGCCATGAACTCAGCAGAAGCCCGCCTCGCAAGAGAACTCGACCTCCCCGTTGATCGTTCTCATAGATTATACCCAAAGGCCTGTTTCACCTGCAGACGTCTCAGTCACATTCGTATCGACTGTCCGCACTATACCTGCCCTACCTGCCTCAAGGGTGCCCCTGGACATCCTCAAGGAGCTTGTCCTCTTAGACGTCGAGCTCCACAACCCTCTCCTTCTGCTTCCTCTTCGTCCTCCGCCTCCTCTCGCTCCACTCGTTCTTCTTACCGCTCTGCTCGCTCCGGTCGAGGCCTCGCCAGACCCTTTCGAGGATCCCAAGGATCTACCTCCTCTCGTCGCCCTCGCCCTCGTCCTGTATACCCTCCCGTCAACGATCGTCCTCCCTCGCCGGGATACGACTATGACTATGAAGATACCTATGACGACGCGGCTATCGCCAATACCAACGAGGAACACCCTTGGTCAGGACAGGACTACTAATACTTGGGTCGGTGACTCCAAGGCTACAACGGGGGTAATGTTACGATTGTCTCCGAGACTCTCTATGTATCTCTTTTCCCTCTCGTTTTCCTTCGCTTATCGCCTCTACTTCTTATTCACAATGTATCATAGACCTCGGGTGATTTCGCATCCTCCATATCACTGATGGTCCGCTTTCCTCCGATCCCCTTCCTATCTTTCCCTATCTTTGATCCGACCTATTCCTATCTCAATGACGCGTCCTCTGACTCATGCTGACATCATCGCTTACTGTACTATACAGCATTACGCAGCTTCTGACTCATTCCTCGCTGCGGATGACTCCTCCATTCCATGCGGTTCTACCGCCTTCCATCTCATAGTACTTAAGGACTCGTCTTATCATGTATATTCCCCTAAGCTAGAGCTACTTGAAATCCAACCGAGTATCCTCTGCCAACCTCGAGTGCCTTCGTCCTTCGTCTCTTAGTCCTCTGCCCATCTCGGGTGTGACCTTAGCCTTAGTCTTCGAGTGACGAGACTCTTCGTGAGTTCCTCCTCGAAAGAACCCTTAGTCTTTCGGCTTCGCCAGACGTTAAGTCTGCTCGGCCTTTCCTTCGCCTTCAGCCTTCGCATTCAAGTCTACAACCGACCCTACCCGGGCCAGCTGTAACAACGTACGACCACCGTCGAATGATCGAGCGGCTCCCGGAAAGTGATCAGTTATGGAAGGGGTGGGCGGTAATCTCTCTTGGCTGCTCTCGAAAGAAGCCTCTTCATGAATGCCTGAGTTATCGTCTCGCCATGGGATTCCGCCAAGTGCGGCCTCGCCATCAATAGCCATGGGCTCCGGATTTGCTCGTTCGGTATCTAGACCCTGCATACATTCTCGAAGGCGAATCAAATTATCAGACCACGTCGAGCAACCTGACCTGGGCTGGCTCATATGCCTAGTTACGGCCTCCTGGTCGGCAAAGCCCTTCTTGCCGCAGCTGGGGCAGCGAGGCATGGTAGAGTGGTAGAGCGACTCGGAGGTTTTTCAAGTCGCGACTCACGAATTTTGAAACGTGTTTTCCGCACTATATTGAAAACAGCTGTAATTACATCACGCAATCAAGTGATATATATATATTCCCACGAGTGTCGGGAATATTTCGAGCTGATCGAGTGATTTGAAATCCCATGTATATACTATTCGTAACCCACTACTTGAATCCGCGTCATATCAGCAATGTCATTCGACCACTTATCCTTGACTGCCAAAAAAGAAGAGTCTAACACGAAATATTGGAACGCAGACCCGAAGCTACGGGGGCAGTTGCATTGTGGTTTCCTGGAGGAGGTTTATATGGCCTACTATCCCGAAGGTAGTATACGGGTAAGTCGGCTGGTATGGTAGCAAAGTGATTGGCTAAGTTATCAAGCAGGCGAAACATCCACAGGAGGATCTGGAAAATGAGGAAGCATCTTTGGTACTGGATGTAGTCCGTGCCCAACGCGATGTACATCGTGCGGAGAAGATACTTGCAGACTGTATGGTTAAGGAACACGAGAGAGTCGCAAACCTCAATCGCTTCAAATCTCAACGATTGCAGAAACATCTTGACGAAAAGGATCTCGACGTGGGGTGGATAAACGCGGTATTCGGTAACTACGGTCGATCACAACATATTGCCTCACCGCTGCTAAGTTCTCGCAGGAGGTTGAGGGAAGAAAACGGCGAGTAATCACTTCATAATCTAACGTATGCGAGCTGGCTGACTTTTGATCAGGCATGTTGATAGAGACTGCAGCCGGTCGTCCTCTCGTCGTTCAGCTAGACTGACAAAGTTAGTTCGCCGCGGGTATATAGTTCCAAAAGTATATATACTTCTGAAATGTTTCTTCGACTGTTTCGTTAGGTGTACATGGTAGTATTTAGAATATTCTTCGGTCTGCTCTGTACAACTTTGTTCTCCTGCTGTGTGATCAATATACTCTTCGCTCATTGTAACTGCCAGATCGTTTTCGGACTATGCCTGTGACGCGTGACGCGTGACGTCCGATCAAGTGAACATACTACGTAGTACGCCGCCACCGCTACGCCCACACTCGCCTCCAGTTCGTCGCATTCAAGTACCTCGAGGATGACCTTTCCGCTATCCTCCGAAGTCGTGATATGAGTCCGTGTATTCCTTGTTGGTTTCCATTCCTCTATCTGACTTCTCCCGTTCAGTTGACTCAGGTTCCTGCCACAACATTACCTGCCTCCTAGTCTCCCGTAGGCAAACGCGAGCTCGACGCTCGTCGGATCGCAGTCGCACATGATGGACTTGGCCTTTCGGATCCAAGATGGTATCAGCCCACTGACGTTTCCCGGTCATTCGTCTCCCAAACAGGCCGTCGAGAAATCGCTAGCAATTCTTAGGTCTTCACCAGAGCAGGCTACGGTCTCACTTGCATCTGGTAGGTTTGTGCTTCGTTATGCTACGTTCTGTGTATCCGTCTCATTCATCATACAAAGATAGTGCACATTCTGATGATCTACTCGGACCAGTATTTATGGGACTGCTACACTTCGTCAACTAGTAATGTTCGTTGCTGACAAGATGCTCGAAGTCAGTGAAAAAAGTCGTTCTCCCGGAGGGGACTACGGCAGTCCTGGGACCGTTTGCGAAGGATGCGAACTCGGTCTTTGAGGATCCGTATTCATTCGTCAACTCGGAGGAACCCCACTTTCTCGCTCTCAAACATCTACACATGACTTTCGCGCTTGAGCTCGTCGAGAGTGTCCTCACGAACTGTCACGACCTGTTCCGGAAGGTATGTATCCATATCTCCTTACATGACCACCCTCGTTCTTTACCATATCGCAGCAGAAGTTACTTTTGTTGCTCCTTCGGCCCCTAAGACTTATAGATTGTTTAGTTTGATTACTCTGGTCACAGCAGTCTTAGAGGTATGGTTAGGGACTCAGGAGTGATATGTGTTGAATTTGAACGTTTTGATCACATTACACTTTGTGTAAGTGGGAGAAGGGTTCTGTCGAACGCAAATGTGGCACCAAAGCTCACCAAACTTTGGGCCTCGTCGTGTTCGAGTGATTACTCAGCAGATCTGAGATAATTTTAAGATTCTAATAACACTCACGCGCCGATTGACGGTGCACCATGCTGCAGTAGTCTTCTGCGAGTCCTCTTTATCGTCTACTAATCCAGCGTGCGATGGGATCCCCGCGACAGACTGGATCGATGATAACGCAGGATGTCATCTTGGAATCATTACACCGGTAGTGCAAACTAACTTTGTAATGCAAAAAACTTTTAAAACACAACATTTAAACACCTTCGGGTTTTTCTGCGGCCCTGAAAAAATCATGCGAGATGGCTGAGTATGTACTCTAACTAAGTAGAAAAACTTGAGGGCGATTGTGATGGCAGTTTGTTCGCGATCTAACAAAATATCAGAGGATGTCAATCTGCACCTGCCTTATGGGCCCCAGATCCGAGAGATCCCGCTGATCAACTGACGAAGTAAGACCTAGGAATTATTATTTAGCATGTAAACGGTTCCTATACCAAGTATCAGAGCGAAAGACGCACTGGATGAAGTTGTAGAACAAAATATGTGGGTGTGGAGGGCGAGAGATTGTCACGCTCGAGCCTGTCCGTGACAAAACTTCGGTCCTCCTCGGCATCTTGCGAACTTGTCCGCCACAGGTCATGTGACCATGTCTGAGTCATGTGTTCTGAGATTGCCCGATGTGACCAAACTTGCAATGCACTAGAATGACTAGATGCGCAAAAGGGGGTCGGAAATTGGGAGTCTTCCGTACTCCCAACATGAAGAGAAAAAAATCAGAGAAAAGTGAAAGTATGTGTATTACCTTGATCTCAATCTGTAGTACCGTACCGAGCGCTATAGCTTGTTGTGTTGAGCTTGTAGAAAATCATTACTGCTTTTTTTGCACTACCGGTGTAACGTACCACCATGACACTTACGCCAACCTCGGCTGACTCGGCTCGCCCCGACCCCCCAACGTTCAAACAGATCCGGGCCCAGGACCCTCTCGCTTGCTCAGCGCATGGGTATCGAGCCCAGAACCGTCACCGGACGCGCTGCCGTCGTCCCCCATCCCTTTACACCAGCGTGCGCGCCGTAACAGCTGCGGCACACATCACGTTCATGACCTGTGCGCACTCCACCGCTCAATACGGTCCAGGCGTTCAAAAACGAACCGCGTGCCCTCTCGCTCGCCCAGTGCACCAGTATCGACCCAAGTGACCAACGCCGTTGTCATCCCTTCCTACTATCGACTTGCGCACCACAGAAACAGCGCGTAGAACGGCGCTACTCGTTGTCCCAGGCGACCCTCTCGACCCAATCGTCTCGTCTCGCGACGTAGCCGTCGCTGACACTGTCGTCGCCTCCTCGACACGCTCCCGGAGACATTTTCGACACACGGCGCGCATTTTGACGCTACCCCCTCTGTTCACGACGACGCCGTTTTTTTTTCGCCCGTCAACGACTCAGTCACCCCCCAGCGACCTCCTTAACACTCTCAGTGATGGTGCAATGATATTCCAAGTACATGTCAAGATTGTAATGTGTTCGTACGTCATGGAATTTGGATAATGAACAGCGACTGGACTCAATGAAAAGAGTATCTAATTCTAACTCACGACATCGGTTCGACATTCTTAGGCGAACAATATATATGATGGCATCAATTGCAAAGCCTACCAGCAGGATGATCGAGGGGCGAGCGGGGTGATGGCATCATGGGCCTACTGGCCGCTTAGTGAGAGGATCGAGGGGCGGGCGGCTCGGAGGCAATGCATCGCCTCCTAGCAGGATGATGGTGACGAGGACTACAGTTATACATTGTTAGTATCACTGAAGTATTGACCTACAAGGAGCGCCGTTAACATCGATGATACATTAATCCGTCAAGAACCCACTTAAAGCCTCAAACGCAAGCACGATGGTGGTTGCCAGTGGTGAACCAATCATGCCACAGAAGTTTCGGCCTCACCTTCTGCCTGGCACCAGCAATGATCAAAACGATAGTCCCGAATCGCTTAACAACCGTCATCTTGATCACCCCCGCTACTACGATCATTCTCCTGCTAGGTCCCAATTTAGAGACACGCAATGCCAAAAGCCCTCTTAATACGTATGTTTAGATCAAGCATCACCTTGTCTTGCTCGACGCCTGCCCATACCCTCTAAAATTCTAGATATCCCTAGATCCGGTTGTTACCTGATGTATGTTCATCAATTCCAGGGTTATTTTCTATCCGTGATGTATAAATCGTTGGCCTGTGAGATTTAAGGCGGATACACCACTGTCGCTCCTCATCAGCACTTATGCTCACTTGCTTCTCAATACGCTTCACAGTTGTCGCAGTCATCGCTGTATTAGCCGTTTCAGCCGCTTCAATTCCCAGACCCAGGAGGAAAGGCCATGGAATTTCCGTACCACTCATCAAACACTCACCATCACTGAACTCCTCCTTTAACAAAAGTGTCAATGTTGATGGACTCAAGTCTCGCGCTGCATCACATACGACGTACGTGTCGTAAATTCATCCTTTTACTCGATGTCCTCATGTGTCGTTTCAGCAAGCTTCTTCATGGCTTGGAAAATTATGAAAGGAACATGGGAACGACCCACCCGTATGCTTTGAAACGCAGCGGGTCCCATAACTGGAAACGCGGTGGAGCTGCGTTTGACTTAACCGGTCACGAGGATGGTTGGTATGGTGATATTTCGATGGGAACCCCCCTCCCAAACCCTTCATTGGTGACAGGTGTGTAGATTCTCAGAGCGCTTTTCCTGGCACACATATAGTATGTACTATATACTTTCTCATTCCCTCGAATCAGATGTGACATTCCTTGGTTCAAGTTCAACCCATTAAGTATTATTTCATTGACAACAAAGGAGTAGACTACAAGTGAAGTGATATAAAGAAAGTCGACGTATATAACTGCTCTATATAAGTAACTAGTTGAGGATGCTAACTCAGTGTGCCGTCATGGCCTGTGGTACTATCCCTTACCCCCACTTCGGCACCTACCCTCAAATCGGCGGTCACAAATTCGCACGGAATGTCACACAGCTGGGTTGAGAACTCCGCCCGTTCCAACGTTCTTCAGCAAGCAACTCCAAGTCGTTGTCAGCCTTGTATTTTAAACACCGCTTCGGCGAGTGCTTGTCAATGGTAAGTGACAACTGGCGTGACGGAGGTCAACTGCACGATCTCAAGAACTACTGTCTTGTTTTCGCTCGTTCAACTTCGTAAATACAATAATGGTATAAGAAAAAACATATGTACCATAAAATAACAAAAGTGTTGTGTCTTTTGTGTAGTGCCGAATTGGGGGTAGGTGCCGAAGTGGGGGTAAGGGATAGTATTACAGCGTGCGACGGTGCGGTGTGGCCGAGTCTCCATGATCCGATTTCTTTTTTCGCCCTCGCTAGCTCAGTTACACGTCACACTAGGTCGGTCACACGCGTAGAGTATAGAACCTATAACTCTGCGCGAAGCATAGTACTTATACTTTTCGCTCCGTGCTATACTCGCTTGACACCCGTGGGATGCCCTGAGTCAGCCTGAGTGAATGTCTGTTTCGTCAAATACTTATTTGTCACACCATTTTTCCAACTGGCCGTGTACAACACAGCAGCGTCTTAGGGTGTGATCGGACACGCTTGCGACACGGTCACGTGGCTAGGTACATTCTTAATTAACTCACTGTCTTTCTGCAGCTTAGTAGGCAGTTCAGATGCATGTCGATGCGTCAGCAACACCATCAGCCTGTGTAAGCACCACTTTGGCGTTCTTGCCTTTTCCCGGAGGCGGGGGATGCCAGTACACCTCCTCGGGGTAATGTAAGCCTGCACGCGACTTGCCTTCTTCACCTTTTTCTTTGCGTTCGCCGGCGGGTCCGGGTACGCGAGCTGCTCAATCTACTGCCACTCCTCGTTTTCCAAGAAACCAGCTCGTACCGGCTTCAGAAAACTGCGATCGCATCTCGCACGTTCGCCTTGGAACCGCCTAGGTGAATCTTTCCGGCTACATAGTCGTCCTCCAACTCCTGGTATGTCTTGTAATGGCTCGGTCACCCGCCCTTTGCCCACATAATCGTGAACACCGAGCTCTGGCGCGTCGTCTGTCACGAACGGGTTTTGAGATCCTGTCGACTCCTTGCCTTCATCCTCATCCTCGCCCGTTTCGCCCCATAACCGCTCCAGGCGTATTTCGCTTATGGGTATCAGCACGGCCTCGATGAATGCGAGTAACCTGTTTTCCGTCACGACCTTTTGATCTTTCTCTTCATAGCTTCCAGCGTATCCAAAAAAATTTATCAAGTCCATACAGGCAATCACAAAGCTCACCCGAGACATGTCTTGCGGCATTGTGTCCATTTCTGGCTGAGCTCAGAAAGAGCCTTGGAGAGGGTATCGAGGCACAACTCCGCACAGAGGATGTCAACGTGATTATATAGTGTCTCAGAAACGCTCAACGTTTCCATGGGACCGTCAGTTTCACGGGCTTGAACTCCTCGACCGATCTCGGTGAGTACCCCATTTATACTCCTCGCTTCCACCTTGCGCTCTAGTGTATACAGCTCAACAGATATAAATATGGCCATATATTATCTTTTCAATTTGTGATTTGAAAAACGGAGGAGTCAGCAAATACAAGAACTCGCCAGTTTCGACGTGGAACGCTAATCAATGTCGTCGAACGCCGCAGGTCAGCTTGTCAAAATGCGGGAACTTGCCAGGTTCGAGGAATCGCTTGCTTTCCTGACAGTGAATCCGTCATTGTCACGGAAGTCTTGCATGATGTAGGTTACCGTACTGCAGGGAGGAGACCGTGATTCAAGCTGGTCAATCAATCGGTCAGACGCATGAAATCTACCCCGGCCCGCAGATTTTCTAACAGTGTTAAGTATTAACAGTCGAGCGCACCAGCACCCTTGTCCTCCCACGCTGTCTGCACAAATTGAGTTGTAGACTTGTAGCACAGAATCTCACGTTCGGCCTCGAGGAAGCAGCGACGACTCGGACCCGGTCGGATTGCACTCAGGCTTGTCAGGCTAGGCACGGCTGCCGCGTTGCACGCGGGAGTGGAAAGGAGTCTTGTACATTTGCTTGGGAATGGCCTGACCGACTGGCACCGGGTAAAAATATAGGATTTGATGATGTAATCGATGCGGATTGGCTGTTCCTGGATGTTCCGTCACGCCATCGTAATAATTCATTTTTTTTGGCTTAAAAAGGGACTTTGATCGCGTCGAGTCTCATCAGACCACACCATGGCGTTCAACGCGACCATTCACGACGCCGTTCATCCCCTTAGTCTCCATACGTTCGGAGCGTTGCGGGCGGAGTTTAAATGTGTAGAACGGAAAGTTCTGCAGAGGTTTCTGCAGACTGCAGCGCAATTTGGAACCCAGCTGACGTGACAGCTGTCCTGTCAAATAATCTGGGAGAAATGGCGGTGGGGTGTGCTGATCGCGCTGTACCGTAAACGTATCGAGACTTTCTGCGAGCTGAGGAATTGTGCTGGTCGATGCATGATTATCTATTATATTAAGCACCGGCGCTGCACAGCGTGTGCACCCGCGTGGCTTCCGTTCCGGTTCCGACACGATCCCGTTCCGAGCTGTGTTAGGGGACGGCTCTTTCCCGCTCTCCTATTACCTTCCGCGGACCGTGCGCTGCTCAGCGGCGACCCCTATCGCACTTTTCACCCTCGACGACCCTAGAGCTCTTTCACTCGTGCACTCACGCTTCAGCCCTGCTCGGCGCTTCATTGGTACTATATAGAACCAACAGAACACAAGTCCAGGTGTACGTTCATGGTCATAGTGATAAGAAGACAGATTGAATACGAGACTGAAAGTGGGGTCACCATTCAGATCTCAGAACTAACATGGGTACTCATGGAATTTCACCCGGAGTACAGTATCATCGCGCCATATAGTAATAACATTATGTAGCATGCAACATTATTCATGCCAATTTTCAAGGTGTATATGCTAAGGATCAGAGAAGCAGGGTACGGGGCTCGGGCCTCAGGCACGCAGTACGACAGTCACCACTCAAGGAGTCAAGGAGGCCCGGGAGTGGACATCCGGAAGAGCAAAGCACGCCGTCTCGAGGTCCCGACTGATACAGCCCTCCTCTGTGTTGCACGCAAGGGTCGAACGGAGGTTGAGGATCAGTCGACAACCGATCACTACCTGTATCGGTGATGGAAATGCCTCTGAGACCTCCGTCCACATGATCTAATGCACATCTCGATTCAGTGCATGTTTGAACGCCGTGGGAGTGGTCAGAATGAGATACGTACACCAAGGAATTGCCCAATAATGATGTTCACGAGAATAATGAGGATGACGCTATCGCATGCATGGTTCACGATGTTAGGTCGTGTCAGCGTCATCGTTTGAGGTCGAGATGAAGTAAATGACAATGCGCACCAGAGAAAGTACGCCAGGTTTCCCTTCACGAGGACGTCTGCAAGAAACACTCTGTTATTTCCCCTGATACGATATTCCGACATCCAAGTGCGGATGCCGTTCCACAACGCCAGTAGGCACAACACACTGTCGCACACGATCGCGGGCAACCAAAGTATGTACAAGTGAAAGAAGGATGGGGCCTTTGCATCGGCACACATGTATGACCCTGTGACAATCTCGTTCGTGACTGTATCCAAGCAATTAGCACATGCCATCGCGAAGAGCGAAAAAATGCAGGGAAATGTGGTGCAGGGACGTACTGTGCCAATACATGTCGAGGAAACCCATGATAGTCGCCATCGCCGCACTTTAGACACACAAACAAAAACCACGATGACGAGAATGAATCTTGACTGTTGGTACAGGGCATATAATCGAGCCTGGAGTACCACTTGGGAAAGGGTCAAATATAACTAAAAGAAACCAAGTATTTCGGACACACGTTCGACCAAGAACATTATCAGAATGAACAGCCATGTCAGGAATAAGAAGTAGATTTTGCCTTGAACGAGACTGAGAGGAGGAAAGAGGAATCCATGATTGATGTTTACTCACAGCTGTGAAACGTTGATCATTTTGGAGGGTTGATGACGTTTTTTCTCGAGTGGCGACAGAAAACGAACTCACAACTATCAGGTCATCAGAAGGGAATAAGTATAAGAAGATGTTCACGCACGATCACAGTTTGGACTCCCTGCCCCAAGAAATCTGTGCAGAATCTAGAAGGTACCATGTGTGGCATATAAACATCACTTACTGATGAGATTCAAGCTGAAAATTTGATCGTAGTGAGCAATATCATACAATCAGTGCCGCATGTACACTCACATGGCCATAGCATCACCAATATAACGGATCTGGAGTATAGAGTAGATATACCCTCAGAGATGATCACCAGGCGAACAAACTTACCACAATATAGTTGACACTTCCAAAGGAGATAGGATGTTTCTGTGAGAAATGAAATTATCGCGTGGTCAAAAGAATACGAGGCATAGATGATTACCCAGATGTGATTAACCTTGTTGACCAGATAGTCAGTACAGGTATTGAAAGAGACTCGATAAAATCACCTCTTGATCGAGCGTGATAACTAGGATATGCACGGTCAATGGTTATATCGAGAGCACCGAGCACAGATTACTTACCATGATCGTACAAAATGGCCACAGAGCCGGCCGCTGCGAAGGGTTTCCTCGTAAAAATCATTCGATGATGAGGTATGAAAGAAAATGACGAACTTTGACACATCCTGGTGATATTGAGAACACGGACAATGGCTTCAAGTTCAGGGTGCTGAGCTACGTAGACACTTCACATATCTTCGGATATCAGGGGACGGGCCTCTGTGAAGCAAGCGACGCCTGACTCGGAGGCTTCATTTAAATACCTCGTACTACGATGGAAGGATCATTGTAGTAGTAGGCAAGGATCGGAATTGTTCTTCCTAGAATAAAGTCCGTTACCGCTGTGAGTTAAACAAGCGACCGGGGCGGCCACGTCCGCTCACCGGCTGCTGGCAGCGCATCTCGCTCGCGGACGCTTTCGTTTTTTTCTCCGGCCCACCACTCTCACTCTCAGATCTCAGGTCTTATTGGCAGGTCTAGCGGCCGCCTCCTTTTACCGCTCTTTGTGCCCGCTCAGCCTTCGCAGGTCGCTCGACGAATAGCAGCACAGCGGGCTGGAAAGCAACCGCCAGTACCAAGCCTCCCCGCCGGGGCCGCATCAACCTCCGGCATTCGCCCACTCTTACATAACTTTATCATCCACTGCAGGCTATCCGCCCTCGCACCTAGAGCCATGAGTTTCTGACAATTGTTTATAACAGCGACGACCCGGCGGTTTCTTAATAGCTGTTTCATACAATTTCACTGTGTGGTTATTACAGCTGTTTTCATGAATATGTGGAATCGTGAAATCAGTTTAGATAGTGCCGACACGTGCCGGAGGAACTCCGACGCGAGACACTGCAACGCTCCATTCTGATCTGGATACAGCGAATAGAACAGCTATTTTCCTCGTAAACGTGGCCATGTATTCTCCTCCGAAATCCTCTAAGATCAAAAAGAAAGACAAGATCGGCAAATTGAAGGAGGCCAAGCTCCGACTCATCACGACTCATAATTTGGGCTGCGTTCAATTTCTCCATGCAATATTGACAACACACGATCTCGATAAAGAAAACAAATATTGTTTACAGCGAGCTCACGGAGAAACTGAACGAAACAGGCACTAGTCGCTGGCCCCTCAATTAAGTTGTGAGCGATAATACTGTCAAGGGTGAGGACCGATAGGAGTAGCACGTCCCTCAGGGCCTCGAATAAAGCACCCTCTGCAAACAGATCCGAGTCTCCTTGGATGGACATCCATTTTTTCACCATGTAGTCCGATCATCCTTTCCAGCTTCGCACCAAACATGAGGATCTCCAGATCGGGCGCGATGTCCGCAATAGATTTCTTGTAATAAGCGTTTGAGAGCATTCCGTTCGAGTGCATGGCGGCCCGCGGGAGACTTGTATGATATAAGTGTTGTTCTAATAGGTGTGCACGCACTAGTATTTTATCTCTTGATGGTGGGCTTGAACATACTTACTTTGCCTGTCACCTCTACAGCACATCACTCCTTATATTTTTTTCTCGTTGCCTTTTCTTGATTTTCCTTGACCTCGCCACTCCCATGTCTCGCAATAATGTTAGCAAATGTATTACAAACGTAACAAGATCAGCGTTAACTCCACTGGCAGCACGTCTGGGTACGAGACTAGCAGCGTCTCAGCCTGAGATTGAGTCGGAGTCAGATATAGTCATTGAAAGGGCGGTCAGATACGGTCGCGACGTAACTCTGCGTCCTGGTTTTGCCGCTACAGTCAAAGTATCCAAAATGGTCATTATAAATCCGTTCTCTCAAATGATCATACTTTTCAGGATATGCCCGGGGCGTAGATTTTTGGGGAATGTGGATTTAAACCGAGATTTATCCGGGGAAAGCCTTATCGATTGGTTGATTGGCTGAAGTACTTGCCAGTGTGTCACTGTGTATCTTTGCAAACCCGAATAGACTTAGGACCTCCGTGTTCCTCCAGAAGCGTGTACAAATCGTTAAAACGATCGCAAGTGCATGCAGACACACAGGATGATACTCAGGCCGTGCTTAGTAAGTATGTCCGTCTTCGGGCCAGCCCGGGTGCCACCCGTAGGACTTCTTTGTACGATGTTTAGTAACACCGTCATCCTGGTCGTACAGGTTGTAGTGAGGGCGTGGGCGTGGGCGTGGGCGTGGGGGAACACAGTTCTAGATCTACAAAGGTCTTATAATTTCCTCGCTCTAGTTGCCTCCATCCCAATCGACTCATCTAGAGCCCAAAAACAACTTTTCTCAAACTTCAACTACATCGTACTACTCTGCCGGCCGCGGCTTAGGACGTCACGCGTCACATCTTGCCCCACATTCCTTTCTCCCCACATTCCATCTCCCTACATTCCAGGTGTCACTGCCACCGTAGGACAAGAGGTAGGGAAGCGAAAGGATCGTGTGTGGGACGTATACTGACTGGTCAAGTGATCGTCTGGGATGCGACACGCTCGCACGAAAAGGAATAGAACTTCGGAGCGACCAATTGTCATCCTACCTAAGGGTACGGGAGACTAACGAAAAGGTGATTCCACGCTTTCATACAATGATATCATCAGTTTCACCTTTGCATCATTCGTTTTGTTCCTAGCCCTGATCGCCGTGGACTTCCCATTATTAAAGGTCTGTAGGTGGACGTCTCACCGCCAGTCCTTTCCACTCATCTACTATGCGATTCATTCTGACAACCATATTTCCAGTCATCTACAGCCTGGTTGCTGTGGTCATTGCAAAACCTATACCAAACCGGGAGGCGGCGGGTGGCATAGCCATACCGCTCACCAGACACTCTTCCTCTCTGAACTCCAACAGAACCACTGATCTCGACACAATCACCTCTCATGCTATATCAGTCAGGGAGTACGTGGAATGAACTGTTACACCTATTCTGCTCAGGCTTTTTTAGGAAGATCCTTCGTGGGCTAGAAAATTACGAGAGGAACACGGGGACGATGCATCCTTTCGCTGTGACACGGAGCGAGCACGGACTCGGAACACGTGGCGCTAGCGTCCCGCTGACAACTTATCAAAATGGCATATGGATTGGCGAGATTTGATTGGTACTCCTGCCAAGACCTTGAAAGGTAGAATTTCCTTATATCATTCCGATATATATTTACCCTGAGCTACATCACAGTCCAGATCGACACTGGTTCAGCGTAGGTGCTTTCTTTTAGTTCATATAGCTGTTTTTCCCAGTTAATACAGCGACATGTGGGTGCTGGAGACTGGCTGCGGTGGGATTTCCGGAGATCGCGACCTCTGGGATCCCAAATCATCTAAATCGCCAAAAAATCTTGGGAAGTCATTTCTGTTCGAATATGGGGATGGATCCATCGTCGAAGGTGATCGGTATAATGATAATGTAACTATCGCTGGATTCACTGTATGTTTTGTATCTGTTATGAACATGAACATCGAATTCTGACGCCAAGCTAGGCAGACTCTGAGTCAGACCTTTGGTTCTGTGACATCATACGATTCTCAGATACCGAACAATGGATATGCAGACGGTTTATTGGGATTGGCCTTCCCTTCCATCTCGGAATTTAAAGCCTCTCCGCTGTTTGAATCACTTGCCAAACAAAAGAGGCTAATCAAACCAACATCTTCGTTTAAACTCTCTTCTTCTGGGGCCGAGATGTACATTAGTGGAGTTAACAGTATGTTGTACAATGGTGACATTGCTTATACGCCCGTAACACATCCTGTGAGTGAAATGCCAGTAGATGCGAGCGGATGTCGCTGACATTGGCATCTATGTAGGGATTCTGGCAGGTGTCGATGGACGATCTTCGTGCTAATGGCAACAGAATCCTTGAAGATGTACCCGTTGTTTTAGACACTGGTACAAATCACATCATAGGAGATTGGGAACTGGTTTCGGAATTGTACAAACGCCTTGACGGTACCCTCAAGGAACATGAAGGCTTTGGTTACTATTCCCGTGAGTTCTGATTGCGTTCGTCACCTTATTTTCATCGATAGTCTACAGTACCGTGCGAATCTTTCCCAACAGTGGGCCTTACCTTTGGCGGCAGGACGTTTGTAATCCCTGCTGAAGTTCTCAGACTTAATCCGACCGGGGAAGGTTCTGCCAGTTGTTTCAGCGCCATCATTGCCAGGCGCTCGCGTACCGGTGAGGTTTGCTTCCTGAGCCCCCTTTTGCGGCGCTCGATGGACTCGTTCTAACTTATGGCTTAGCAC
>JBBPPC010000367.1:0-20554 GCA_038091775.1 Leccinum olivaceopallidum | reverse complement strand
GTTGTTCTGCCGTTTTGGCGAAATTGGCCGCTCTCTAATCCCGCTTGTTTTCTCACACCCGAAATCCTACACACATTCTTTCGATTCAGCTACGACCACGATCTTGCATGGTGCATCCGTGCCGTTGGTCCTGCAGAGATCGATTTTCGATTTTCGATCCTCCAACCTATCACAAACCACCAGCGCTTTGCTGCTGGTATCACCAAGCTGAAGCAAGTAACTGGTCGAACTCAACGTGACCTTCAGCGTTACCTGGTTGCCGTGATCGCGGGCGCTGCCCCGGAGGGTGTCGTTCGAGCTGTCCGGTCGCTTTCGGACTTCCGATACCTTGCGCAGTCTCGCGTTATCAATGATGATCAATGTCGCAAACTATTAGCTGCGCTCGAAGAGTTCCATACTTACAAACAAAGTATAATCGACGCTGGTGCTCGCTGTGGGGAGAAGGGCCACGTTCTGGAACATTGGGAAATCCCCAAACTCGAGCTCATGCAGAATGTTGTTCCTAGTATCCGTCTCGCTGGACCTCCTATCCAATGGACTGCGGATATAACGGAACGAGCCCACGTCGATGTTGTCAAGAATCCCGCTACTGCGACAAACAACATTGACTTTGAATCACAGATCTGCCGGTTTCTTGATCGCGATGACAAGTGTCGCACGTTCTCACTTGCACTGCATCTCCGCGAAAACGAGATGGGCGAACCTCAAATAGAAGCCATGTACGACGAGGACTCCGATGCTGAGGATGATCTGAAGCACGGGAATGATGTAGTCAAGGATTCACCCGATAAGTGGGTTCCTGGAGTGGCTCCTCGTGTCGTCAAGGACTATTTTGTGTCTAGTGCTAAACCCTCTACTGTCTCACCGCCGCGTTCATTTGTCTCTGGCCCGATTGCCTTCCGTCTCAGGTTTGACCCGGTTATTGGAAGCATGAATATTTCCGATGTCGCAGAGAAGTATAGCCTCCCGGACCTTCGCCCCGCGCTGATACACTATTTTTACCGCAACCACAATGACGGCTCCCTCACCGTGGGAGGTCAAAGACCCTATCGCGCTGATGCACCGCTGCCTTTTGATCGGTTACAAGTTTGGTATAAGGTCCGTCTGCAACAAAAGGCGTACCACGATCAAACTACTGTTCTCCCGGCTCAAACACTGAATGCTTCTCCCCCGGCGGCTGGCTGGCCAAAAGGACATTATGACACAGTGTTCGTCAACGTTGACGACAACATGGTGTGGCCTCTTAGTGGACTCAAAGGTTGGATCTTTTATTTACCAGATTCGCGTGAATGACCCCATTCTATGCAGGGCATATAGTGTGTGAAATACGACTCATTTTTCGACCGATTCCCCCCAGAGGACTCCAGGGTACTTGGTGGAGCACAAAGTACCTCGTTTATGTTTCAAGGTTAGATGTCGTTACAGTACGGGGTGCGGATTTCGACGCAGTAACAGGGATGCACGTTGTGAAGCGTGTCAACAGAGCCGGTGGAACACCGATGGGAGATATCATTCGACTATCTCAACTGCGAGCATTGGCACCGCTGGTTCCGAGGTTTGGTCAGAAGGCTAACAACCGTCTGACTGCAGAGACATCGTCTTACTATTCACAGTCATTCTACGTGAACCATTTCTTTGATAAGGATTTGTATTACGCACTGCGATCTTAGCATCACTCCTATTGCTAATTATAGACATTCCAAGGCTGTGGAGACCACATACCCGTATCATACTTAGTAATCATACTTTGTGTATTGCTAGCAGCTCACTGATGCCCAACGCATCCTCACAAATGTCGCCCTCCTTCTCCGGTGGTCTTAAATTTCAAGACAACCGTTTCAATTATCATGCTGAGCACGGCAACCCAGTCACAAGCAACACTAGCGCTGGCAGGACGTACTATTCGGGTCCTACCAGCCGCTTTTCTCCACGCCACTGGGAAGAGCGCCGAAGTCCCCCGATTCCCAAAGGACCTCCAACTCCTCCAATTTTGACCTCGCAAAACAAACATCAGAATCACAAAGAATTACGACGTCGATCCTTAGCCGACAGACAGTTTGACTCAGACGACTCCTCGGTCGACATTCCCATACCAGACACCTTTAACGCCGATCGTCAAGCAAGCAATCCTGCCTTGAAACCTAAACCAGGGTCTCACCAAAACACTGATGAGGGCTTAGATGTCGGTGCGCTACATCGATCACCGGCGATATTACGTCGTTATTAATTCAGTATCGATAGTAAGATGTAATGATATACTCTCGGCAGTTCGAAAACTTGTCCAGCCTGGACAAACATTGGTAACCCGCGTTCACACTGCGATACGCTTCTTCGGCTGATTTCCAACCCACAGACATTCGATAACATAAGCCCCCAAGAGCATACGTTCATCCAAGAGCAACTACACAATTTTGAAATCCGTGCTAGGTCAGGCAGCGTAATCCTAGCTAAAATACCCATCAACTGATTTTCTCGGACTCTCCACCAGACCCAACTACTTCCGCGATCAAGAACGATTCGTCGTGACCATGAATCACGATGTCCACGAAGCGCTCGTCGTCCCCTTCACCAACGGAATGAGTCACGAATTGGCAGGAGCCCCCCTCTCAAGAGGCATACATTCTATCTTCGTTGAGGCTGCCCCGAACGCCCCGGTAGCTTGTGACGAAAATGTATTCGTTCCGGACCTCTGCGTACGGATATTCTCTTCAACAGGGCCAGGGGAGTTTACGGCTCAACGGGAGTTTATTTTCATGGAGACTGCGTTCACACAACCTGAGGCAGATGTGATGAAGAAGCTTGCGACTTATATCCAGCATCACCCGCAGACTCTCGCGGTGATTAAGATTAGAATTCGAGAAACCCAATACAGGACCCCCTCCCAATCGCTTCAGTCGACACTCGCAAAACGTTTCATCGGAAATCCAATCCTTCGGGAAGAGGAGTTCCGCCCCTCCCGGAGATCCGCCCCTACGTTTGATGTGGTGCGGGATGGCGTCACCTGGGTCAACGTAACTGGAATCGAGATAGAGCTTTGGCTCCGTCTCGACGATATGCCGATCGATCTCGCCGTCAAACACCCTGGTCACCTACAGACCGCATACGCAAGTGGCGTAAGTTTGATCAATATCAGTTCTACTCTAATTAACAATAAACAAAGACTCTCCACCCCACTCGTTCAACCGATCATCTGGATACCCTGATCGACAAGATGATGGTCGAGCTAAAAAAGATCATCGCGCTCTACATCGAGGGCGCAATGGAAGAGCAGGTCGCGTCTTCCCCGACCCGTTCGAACGAGCCCCAGGTTGCCGAAGAAGAGAAACGGCGGTGGTTAGAAGACTTGGACTCCTGGACTCCCCGTAGTCCGATGTTCAACTGGGACTACATCCTAGCTCGGTTCGCGACTAGCGTTTGGAAGACGGCGCATACTCGTTACAAACAATGGCACACCGGTCTCCCGAAACGTGCTCGTTCCGAATCCGATGACGAAGGGTTAGACCGGAGACAGCGCGGGTCTGGGTCCGGTCATAAACGGGTCAATCGTAGGTGATTGCTGACACTAGGTGGTTCCCGTTGTGTCGAACGGATAAAGTCATTTGCGGCGAGTTTCTCCTTTTTTTTTCGTTCACCTCGTACAATGCTTTCGTTGATTTGTTCTCTCAGTGTCGTTCCAAGTTCAATTTCCATTTCGTTTCATCGTCTACTACAAGAAACGAGAGCCGTATGTAGATACAATTGTGGCCGGAGGATGTACGATCAGTATTATGTTTTCGAAGTCTAACTCTCATGTAAAACATAAGTTATTATTTATTCACACAATATACCCGATCTTTGTCTGATCATCTTTCTCATCTCAGCGTTAACTTGAAGTAGCGTCGATTCGATGTAATTACGAACTATTCTTCGGGGAATCCCGGGCCACCCCGCCACAAAGGGTACGGTAAGTAGCTTCCAACTGCGTTCACCGTCTCCCTCCATTCCCTCCCCATTCGCACGTTTTTGCGTATAACCGTTCCAAGTTCACGCAGACACGATGGGGAAGCGCTCGGCGTCGAGATCGATGCAGAGTCCAGACCATGTGGTTCGTCTTTGCTGCCCCCTTTTACCGTCGGTGTCTAAGCCTGCCGTAGGATGGATTGATGAGCGAACGGCGCCTGTTCCAGAGGAAAGCCACGACTCGTCGTCTCAAGCCACCAGTTCGCAAATCACGCCGTTTGCCAAGTCTCAAGACCCCCGGTCTCCGTTAGGTGAAGAGCATCGGGTCGATGCGTTTGTCGTTTTGTGCAGCTACTTGTATTCATCCCCGACGACTACACCCACTTTTGGGCTGTACTACCCTCTATCGCCGTCCCCGCCCAACCGTCGTCTGTTGTAGCTCCTCTTGCTCCTGCTCCAACCCTTCTCTTCACCGTGCGTCTGTACAAGGACAGTGGGAAAGTCGTCCTCGGGGCGGACTTCACCAACGTTCTCCGGGGAACTGATCTGGTATGCCGCCTATCTGAATCGACGCATGTCGTCACTCACCGATTCCTCATCTTTAGAGGTCTCCTATCGAACCATTTGGTGGAACGGACGATTTCGATATATCAGACAACCAGATCATCTTCACTTCGAAGGATCCCAAGCTTCCCAAAGCGACTCACACTAAAGAGAATGTGCGGTTCCCTCTTTGAGTGATCCCTATCTGGCTACTGACTCGACCATAGATATACCTCGTTGGCTTTGACGGCTCGAAACTCGTGGAGCTTACCTCCGGCGAGCATGGTGCAACTCACGCCCCAGCATTCAACCGTCAGGGTGACAAGGTGGCGTGGCTGCAGCTTGACGAAGACGCGGTTCGCCGGCCAGGGCCAAGATCGTTATACGCGACCTCGCGAAAAGTGTCAGCTTCACAATCACTCAAAACTGGGACTCGAGAGTGAGTGCATTCCGTGTTGATGTTCCTCTCTTAATCGTAATTTCCAGGGCTCTCGACTCTGGAATCGAACATTATGTGTGCTACAAACACTTGATCAAGGACGACCAGCTGCCGTTCGTAAGAGCGTCGAGGAGTCAGCGTGCCGAATATTCTGCAATAAACTCGACACAAGGTTCACCTTTATCCCTTCTTCTTGTCTATGATCTTGTTTGATCTGTCGTGACTAGGTTTCTCTAACAGGCATGAATATTCACCGATCGTATCAGTCGTTGTTTCGGAGGAGAAGGGCGTGAGTACATGCATTTCGATTAGCATCGTAGCCGGTTCCCTCACTGCTCGCCCTCCGCCAGACCTCCGAGTCGTTCAAGTTCACGCCGTCAGTGGACTGTCGACGAATGTGAGGACACGACGACACGACGACGATGACGTGACGAGGGCGCAACGTTGATTGACGGTGCGACCATTTGACACGACGGAGATGACGCGACGAGGGTGCGACACGGACAACGACAACAGTGTCGACGGCATGACACGCCGACCGTGACGTGACGTCAATGTCAACGATCACGTCGACGACGCCCGATGAACGACGCGACGTGGCACCAGCACGGTGTGTGCGCACTGGCAGTACCTCACGGGTAGCGCCGGGTTGGCCATGGACTCCCGCGTCCAGGGTGGCCTCACATACAACGACTTCCTGATGCTTCCCGGAAAGATTGATTTCTCTGCTTCGAACGTCAGCACCGAGACCAAGATCACCCGCAACGTCTCTTTGAAAACGCCCTTTTTGAGTAGCCCCATGGACACCGTCACCGAGACCGACATGGTTATTAGTCTTGCCCTCCTTGGCGGCATCGGCGTTATTCATCACAATCAGCCCGCTGCATCGCAGGCTGCCATGGTCCGCGCCGTCAAGAGGCACGAAAACGGCTTCATCGCAGATCCAGTCGTGTTCAAGTTCTCCCCCAATCATACCGTCGCCGACGTGCTAGATATCAAAGTCCGTCTTGGGTTCTGCGGCATTCCGATCACGGGTGCGTTTTTGATTTCCTTTTCACTTTGGTTACTCGATGCAAACATCATTTATTTTTTAATCTTCGTTCCTCCGAGTAACGGATTCAATCTGTGATATGCGGAGTTCTTGTTGTTTCTGATATCTCCATCTTCCATACAACGTTTCAGTCCCTAAAGTCACTTATTCTTTTCTTTCAGATATATCCACATGACCGACTTCGTCGACCAAATGTTCCCACCGATCAACCGTAAATGGGCACGGATTATACCGATCTCACTGACAACCCGTGCGGGAGTTCTCGTTGCCAGATCTGACGCCCCCGTCGCCGGCGCTGAGCGCGCGCTCGGACACTTCATCGCAAAGCACACTTGCGCGGCTACGCAACTTTAGCCTCGTTGGGAGCAGACAGCCACCGGTCCATCCGAGGGCGCCCTTCCCGGATGCATCGACAACAATCTCAGCGGAAATGGGCGTGAATGGTGGTGAACAGGAGGCTGCTGAGGCCGTGATGGACACCGGATCAGTCACCTGCGACAAATGTCGTCGTCGTTGGAGAGATTGAGTACCCGGTTGGTGGCACTCGCACAGTCGTCATCGATTAGCGTCTTTGATGACTCGAGCGGAACTGGGACTGGAAGTCGGAGTGGTACTGAGAGCTTTGCGTCGCAGTCTTCGATGTCGGCATATCTGGAATCGGATGACGAGGGCGACATCTTGGGTGAGGATGAGCAATTGATGAAGCGGAGGAGGCCGAGGAGTACGAGCATGTCGAGCATGCTTGGGTTGTTGGATGATATGCATTTTGGTTTGGATGACGATGACGGGGACAGGACGAGGTACGGGGATAGGAAGGGAGACGGGGAAGAAGAGGACGGAGAGGACGTATAGTATGATGGCGAGAATGAGGAGGATGCGGCGGCGGAGGTGTTTGACGAAGACTTCTTGGTGACAGGCGAGATGCAGAACGTTCAAATGCTGACTACTACTCATACCCGTGCGGGTTACCGGTACCGTGATATTCTGGTGGCATGTTTGCTGCTTCTCTCTACTTGTATCCAAGTCAAATGGGTCAATAGTACTACTATCTTTCCTTCCAACTCATTGGTGCTCCGTCGAGTCTCCGAGTGATAGTACTAGTATTAAGTATACCTTTTTGGCTTAGCATTACAAAAAGTACCAGTAATCACTGGCAAGACTATCATGTTTACTACTGTGACTAGTAGAAGTTTGGTGCCATCACTCTGCCACTGCCACCCACTGCCACCCTGAGTGTCGAGACTGTGCCAACTGACAATCATTGTGAGTCTGCAGGGTCTGTGACTCTGTGCTATCTGTACTACTCTGTAAAAAATCTGTAAGGCTGTACCTATTCTGTGAAAAATCTGTACTGTCTGTAAGGCTGTACCGATTCTGTGAAAAATCTGTCTATCTGTACTATCTGTACCTCTGTGCCAAATTTGGTGTTTTACTGATGCAGAGACGTTGGTCCGCAGCCTAATTGATGCTGTAGTCAATACCCTACTCGATACAGAGAGACGAAAACTAATAAGCAACTGACATGCAACAACGACGGCCTCTCCGGACGCTTCCACCTCGTCTGCGATCACCTTGTCCAATTTGGGTTTGCCAGGCCTCGCAAGCTCGGAAACGACGTTCACGTCCCTCGCCTCTTGTTCGTCCATCTCGAACGGAAGCTGCTGCTGATGCGACGAGTCCGAAGAACCCGGCAACATCGAATGTGAATCGTGAAAGTGCTCACTGCCAGTCTCCCACGTACTTGGGATTTGAATGGCATGCAATCTTCCGCCGTGATGATGGCTTTTCGTAGAGTGTAACGATAGCTGGGAACTGCCGCGTGCGGGGACGAGAGTGACGGATTGCAACGGGTCAGACGACAGAGGTGTCGAACTCGACGGTGAATATGGACGGATCGGAGACTCTGAGCGACGACCGAGTGACGAGTAAAGGTCTGTCTCTGACAAGGTCAAGTACGGTCGTTCGGAGAGGGGCGAAATAGGAAGAAGCCTATCGGTCGAGTGAATCGACGTCACGGCCTTGCGCGATTGAGGTGTGCGAGACGCATGCAAAGCCGTTGAATGCAGGTCGAGACTTGGAGCCCGATCATCTTGAGGCGTCTGAATGTCACTATCGGTCAGGGACTGTGAAAGCTAGTCCTCTCGATTCACTGTCCCCACGAGAAAAATCTTGCGTGACTTCAGTCGCCGCAACCTACCCTCCTTCTTCAGCCTGCGACTGAGATGGGCTTGTCCTGGTGATGCTATATCGACATCTCCATCGAAATTCGTGAGGTCGAGAATATGCTCCTGGTGTGCTGTGCGCAGATCATCCGCGGGTGGCTGGTTATCCTTGTTTTCGCCGAAATAGTAAGTGAAATCGACGTCGCTCTCGTGACTTTCATGGCTCTCTAACGAATCCCTAGACTTAGAACGAGGACCGGAATGCTCGCGAACAAAGATTGGATGCGGGGGTTGGAGTTCGTCGTCAGATTCGGCATGTTCTCGGTCGAAACGGGACGTGGAGGGATGTTGCAGGGGGTGATAATTGGTAACATAAATGTCGACCTGTAGAGTCGATGACGGCGCGGAGGACATGCAATGGCGTATGACGGACGCGCACCACTGAATGTGGCCTAGTGTAAAGCAATTGAGTATGGGTTCCGATTTGCTTGACCCAACTGGAACTTACTGAATTCACGAACGAGCCAGATAAACCGCACACACTTCAGATCTGCCGTCTTCCGCCCCCAGCCACCAGGTCGTGATCCAAGATATCTGCCGTCCCTCCCTGCCAAACACATGCACATGTATTGCAGCAGAGACAAACCAAAAGCCACGCCTGAACCGCCAACGATGACAACAGCAGTCGAATAATTTCCCCATCTCACACGCGCTGTGCTCCCAAACGGTCCGTCAACGTATGCGCGCAGGAGGACGCCATGTTTCGGCAGACTGTCTGACGGGAACGCAGGAGGTACGTCGCCCCGAGATCGTTCTGCTGTCAATCGGGAGACGAGATTCCACAGGTCGCCTGTCCAACCGCCCTTGCCACGTACTATGAATAACATGATACGGCCTGCATCCGTTGGCGCCGCTTCATCACAAACAGAGGCACATGTGAACGGGTGAGAGGTGAAGCGAGAAACGGCCGGAATATTGAGGAGGAAATGTTGACCTGGTGACCATGGCAAGAATCCTGTGGTGATTAGGCGTAGGCGCACCGTGCGACCAGATACAACTTCTGCGTGCACATAACCTGGAGGTGGAATATAAGAGTGCCGAGAATGGGAGATGAATGACCCGGGAAGATTCTGTCCTACGAAGTGCGATGGAGGTGCGGACAAAGGCGCATTGGGTGCATCAGGCCTGGCAGATATGGGAGGTATGTCGTGATGATAGTAAGCGTCGAGAGGGCTAGGAACTCGTCCATCCACAGGGTGAGGTATTAAATAGGACTCGTTACTCGGGTGACGAAAGTGTGTTGCATTTCCAAGGTGTCCCGTAACGGTTTCCTGGATTTCGATTGGACAGGCGACGGTCTGAGGGCGATTCCGTTAATGTAGATCCACCAGGTTCCCCGCCAGAGACGTTCACCCAACCAGAGAACAAGAGCAGCCCAACACCACCAGGCAACAGTTGGGTGGTGGAACCCTGCCGTGACCAGCATGCAGGGGACAAGGAGAATGTGCAAGAGGTAAAATAATTCATAAAACCGCCTCCGGATAGGACGTAGCGAGAGAAGGATGATCAGCGTAAGAAGTGCAAATGCCTAAGATGGGATCAACGCGCTGAGTGCAAAGGAAAAACGAGCATACGTACGATCCAGCCGAATATAAAGGAGTATAAGACCAGGCATAGACATAAGCTACACGACCGGTGAATGAGTTGACATCTTTAGCCAATTGGATGCTCGCTGGGGGGGACGGAGATGGCGATGGGGACAGATAGGGCGATGGCGATGGTATCGTCGTCGTGGGACGGGGATGGCAAGGGTGGCAGACAGGGCGACGGCGACGGTTGTTGTTGTCGCCATGCGTTGTTGTCGTCATGGTGGGAGGGCGAGGACGGGCGGGGGCGGGACGGTCATCGTCGTATGGTTTTCGTTTTCTCTTGTCGTTTTCGTTTTCGTTCCCCTCGCTATCGCGCCGTTCGTCTCGGAGTCCCTGCCGTGGGGTCCTCCTCGTCGTGTCATCTTCGTTGTCCCCTCTGCCACGGTGTCATTGAGTCGTCGTCCTCTCTAGGTTTTTGCACGTACAGGTTACCGCGGGTCACGGGTACGGGTGCAGGTTGGACTGCCGTTGAAACCCACGGTACCCATCAAGTACTATGTAGTAGTAGTACTACCCCGTCCTCTCGTGGCACGTGCTCAACGAGGCAGTGCACACTGGTCGGCAAACACCGGTAAGACAGGGGCAGCACTTTCCCACGATTTATGGGTGCGGTATAAACTTGTCACATCAAGCAAGGTGACCGGCAGAACCCGACCTGACGTGCGTGCCAGAGATTTGGTTAACGCCGTATCGTTCCGTTGCCGCATCTACTTTTCCCCGGGCCGATTGATTGCGAATTATTCTGATAGCTGATCCTGTTGGCGAGCTATTGATTTCTCAAGGTCGCCATAGCATGCATCCGAACCACTCGTACATGATGGTGAATGCTCCTGGACACCACAGACTTATCACACCTAGATCTTACAGTAATCCAAATAGTCGTGGTCATCTTGCTGTTTTGCTTAATCGCGTCTCATGCGGGAACGAGATATTGGTAAATTGGAAGTGTCATATTTCCAATAGAATGATTAACTCGGTGACTATACGACATCTCCGTCGTGCCACCTGGCACACCTTCATATCTACTCATTTTGATCACTCGAATTCAGCATCACACACAGTTGGTAGTTGTCTCTAGGTGCTTGTATAATATGCATACTTGAACAGGCTGACTCAATCATTTGATACAGTGTAAACAGATATCAGTGGAAAACATGTTTGTTCTGAGCCTAGAATGTCCGGGACAGTTTAACGCGAGCGTTCAGCGGTGTTGTTGTGAGGCCGGACGTCCACGCTAGCAATGCCTCTTTCTCCTTCTCCAAGGGCTTCGCCACAAGGTCGTCCGGAACTAGTATCCGGTACCGACGCACGACGCTCGCAAGGATACCGGTCATTTCTGCGGTCGCAAATCGTTGAGCTATACATGATCTCGGACCGCTGTAGAACGGCATGTCTGAATGAAGCACAGTCATAAACGTAGGCACATGTTGGTCATATCATCATGCTCACATGCGTTTCTCGGCCACTGGTAGAATTCAGTGTCAATGAACCGTTCGGGCCGGAACTCTTCAGCATCTTCTCCCCAGTATAGAGCTGCGAAGCGAAGCAGGGATCAGCGCTGGAAATCTCATGCGAAATATGATAGGATGACTCACTGTTCAGGTGTATTGCCCATATATCCATGCAAAGGACGCTCCCCTCCGGAATGGCCATCGAAATTCGTCCAGCGTCTCGAAATAAGGTGGTGGCAGCGATTGCAGTGGGTCCTCTTCGGTAGCGACCAATTTCTCAGGCGACGACACAAGCGCCACATTGCTTGCGACGTTGTCCGGTGCCTGCGTCGAGGTCGTCAAGGACGTGAGAGTAAAAGAGCGGGATAGTGTCGGACTTACCATAGGTGTCTCTGACGAGCTCTGGCCCAACACCCGTTGTGGCACGAGATGTTGCACAACGAAGTGGACTCGACGCCGTCGAACTCGCGGGAGCATGGCCGCGACGCTGAGCCTAAGTGCGAGCGAGAAGGGTTTCCCCACCCGGACCCCGTCTCAAGCGCGTCGCACGACGACAAGGTCGACGTCCAGATCTGAAAGTGGTTCCGGGATGACGAGCGGTTGTGGTTGTGGTTGGGAACCTGGTGCGGGGGAAAGGGGACGCGGAACGGAGGTTGGAGTTCCTCCAGGTTGGGGTCGGGGACGAAAGGGAGAGCCTGGTCTGATTGTGCCCGGGAGCGGTGAGTTGGGTCGGGATGATGGGAGCTGGGGGGAGCGAGGCCTGGATGGACTGGAGGGGCTACCTTGCGGTGCACGTTGGAGGTAGGGCGGGATGGCGCTAGGGGGCTGCGATGGTATCGGTGGTGGTTGTGTCGGACCCTGGATTCTGCGCGAGAGCATCTATAGGCGCATAGAGAGACAAGTAACCTTGTATGTCAGCGTGGGGAGCAAGAAAAATGGTAGGAAACATCTCTCACAGAGGTCAAGAGACGTCCTGGTTCACCGAATTTGGGAAGTTCTGCGTCAGTGAGCCTCTTTGAGTCCCATCCTGGTTCATGTTAGCCTCGACGAGGTTCCGCAACAATGCTGCGCTCGTAGCACCTCGGCGTTTACCAGTCGTGATTTCAGCACGAGTAGAGGCAACCAGATCAAGCATGTGGATTTGTAAATCGTCAAAAGCAAGCTGCGCCGTCAGTGCGAGGGAGGAAAGATAAGGAACTTTAATCAGCCGCGAGAACTGGTAAAGCCATTTGGGAACGATGGCTCTAAAGATAACATTGTTGACTGAGTTCACGACCGCAGATTGGAATGTAAATTTGCAGCCAGGAGGCAACTCCGCCGACGAATCAGCAGTCAAGGACAGCCTTTTACCGAAACCAGCGGAAGCAATGATCAAGAGTGTTATCTGAATCTAATCTTAAACCTGGGGCTATAAATGCTTGGATTGCATCTCGTACCTGGGTCATGGGTTGCAAGATGTCCACGGCAATAACAGGACCGGTGGCGTCGAGCTGTTCGAACCATTCGTTTACCACACGCATCGTTTCTGCCCAGACCAGCGCAACATTTTCCTTGAAAGCACTGAGACTAAACAAACGGATTGAGCAATGCAAGACAACTCACCTCGTTGAAGGCTGACATGGCGACTAAACGATGGCGCTTCCAGTCCGATCCTTCCGAGCTTATGAGATTTTGTCCGAAGATGTTGAGGAGCTCGTACTGAGCAATGTCCTTGTTGAAGGTGTGTCTGTCTGAAAACACAGTTCTCATAGCCTCGGCATCTGCGAGCCAGAAGTACGGCCGAGCTGAAATCATGATGGACGCAAAAGATGTGGCTCCAAATTCCTTGTGGACTAGTAGTCAAAAGGTCGATTAAATGCAATGATACAGCCTGGAGACAATTCATACATGAAAATGGACGTCCCGCCAAGACCCGTCCCGGCGTTGAACCGCGCCGGTGGGGTCCCGTCGACGGAGAATGCCGTGAGTGACGAGCCGATTGAATTGCCCGTAGACAGAGCGGGCCGAGATCGATGACGGATTATTAGAAGGGTGAGAAGAAAGAGGCATGCCCATGCCCATCTCCTCGAGCTCGCGCTTCTGGTGATCGGTGTAGAACTCGAGGACGTCAAGCACCGCTTGCGGGTCCTTGGCGTAGTCCTCGCGAGTGATTGCCGATTTTGTGAGCAGCTTGCTCCATTGTTCGGGCATGCCCTGTAGGACCCGTGAAACGATCCGATGTCAATGTTCGACACATCCGGGAATAAGAAAAAACTCACAGTGAAGGCGCCAGAGATGGGATCGAAGCCGACGTGCACCTTGTGCACGAAATTCATTGGATTGCTGACTCCCATCAGCGGGCTCCGGGAGTAAATATCATCCTGCCAGCCGTAGAGCTCCTCGTCGTTTTTGAGGGCGAGATGGTATCGTTTGTCCTTGGTCTCCAGCAGGAGATAATAAGGCTTTAAATCTACTCGCTCGATGTTGGTTATATCGTGCAGCGAGATGATCGTGCTTTAGGGTAGAGAAGTCTGTCACATCGACCCATCAGTAAACGGGGCCAGCGAAGCGGAGACGAGGCGATCGAGCATCTACGCACCTCGTTCCTGTGTATGGTCAACAACTCGCCTTTCAAGACGAGCCATTTCCTCAAGAACATGAAGCTGGCAAAGCCCTCCTCCTTCAAACTGACGACGCCGTTCCGAATAACTTGAGAGCTCATGGGAGTGTCCGAGTATCGATTTGGGGATCCGCCTATGTCTGTGTAATCTGAAGCGTACGAGGATCCGGAGGAGAAGGTAGCATTCTAGCCCGTGTTATGTATCCCGCTGTTGTACTGTGATGGAGAGGCAGAGTCGACCGTTCGGCGCAGAGGCGCCTGTGGAGCGGGTCTAGAAGGAGTCAAGTTGGCGGGCCGCGGCGGTAACGTTGAAGGCCCATGATGGTCCATGCAGAAATTAAAGCACACGAGGCAAAAGGCGTGGGTTGGGGTTGATCTGTCTGGAGACTTGAGGAAGGGTGACGAAATAACAACAGACGACGGTTTTAATTACTGTCGACGACGAGGAAGGTTTAAACAGACGATAATCGGGACGAGAGGATCACAGTCGTCCTCGATGCCTCAGTTCGGATGTACCCGCCGACAAAAAAAAAAAGATATCGCCACGGTAACTACTCAGAATCTACATCCTCGATACCATCACACCATCACATATTCTGCAGGGGGCGGTTCATCGATTCTTGGTTGCTCTGGTTTACAGGTAAGTAATCAATCGACCAAGACGTTGAAAAGACACTCGCTTATAAGTGAACCGCTTCTTCGTGTGCGCGAATTCACCGAGTCTGTGGCCAATCATGTCCTGAGTGACTGTCACCGTAGCATAGTCTTTTCCGTTGTGCACCAAAAATCGGACGCTGCACACGATCATTAGGTGAAGTCAAAAAGTGTGTTACGACTCACCCAACAAAGTTTGGCAAGATGGTGCACGCCCGTGCGTTGGTACGTATGGGGGCATTGTCCTCCAACGCTTGTTTCAGATTCGAAAAGGCCACAAAATATGGACCTCTCCAAGGTCTCAGATTTACATGACCGTTGACCTCGAACAAGACTGACCTTTCCAAGCTGACCTGCCTGACCGCAGGATGAGTGATGGCTGCATCAATCCTTGTCCTTGCACACTGGTGTCACGACCTCAATGAATTCGTTAGGAACAGCGCGGAAGTGTTCAAAGACGATCGGTGGCATAGAAGCAAATGAACACTCTAGAGCTTCTGCTGTTGGGAACGATGTCCCCAAAGCGACCGTCGTCGTCGCCATCGTTGTGTTGGCGTCTTGGGATGAGGATGGGGAGGGGTGAGGTGGAGGGCGAGGGCAATCGCGACAGCGCAGCGCACACAATCGTGCGCATTGCGTGATCGTTTCTTCACACTGGGAGGGCGACGGCGACGGCAATGGTTGTCGATGGGGAGGGGGAGGGGAGAGGTATAGAAATGGGGAGCGCAAGGACAGACAGGGCGAGGGCCGGTCGCCGAGCCACATTCGGAGGCGATTTGAGCGGCGAGGAGGAATAGACGGAGGGCGAGCGAGGGAGAATCGACTTGTGTCGCGAGGATGGAGGTACCTTCGCGCACAAACTTGAGGATGGTGGGCACTTTCGATTGCCAGTCATCTTCCTATTCGTTGTTGAGATTAGAACATAAAAATAAAGTGCGATCTCACCAAATGTTCACGAATCTTGTACCGTCGACAGAATATTCGGTCGCTTTTCTTGCTGATGGGGAGCATATCGTGGGCGGAGGGGCAGAGAAAATTCTACGATGGCGAGTGGAGGATGGCAAGGAGGTGGGGAAGCCAATGGACGCTGAGGATCTTATTTTTGACCTGGCAGTCACACAAGATGGCAGGTGGATCGTGTGTGGGACGCAGGGTGGTCGAGTGATCGTCTGGGATGTGAACACCCACGAAAAGGTGACGGAATTCAACGCAGACGATAACTCGGTGAATGCGGTGGACGTTTCAGGAGATGGGACGAAAATCGCGACAGGATCGAATGACAATACGCTCAGTGTCTGGTCGTTTTCCGATGGCAAGCGACTCATCGGCGGCCCATTCAAACACGACAATATGGTGGCTGCAGTCAAGTTCTCTCCCGACGGACGACGCATCGCTACTGGCACGTGCGAGCGCGACTCTGTTCGGGTCTACGACGGCGGCAGCCTTCTCGTAGACTTTCGGCGGTTAGGTGTGCTTAAACGTGCAAGATGGTTCCCGCACGATCCCCCGGGCCGATATCCTCTTTCTCTTCGACGTCTACGTGAACTCGTGAGCAACGGCACTGTTTGAATAAAGGGTACCTTCCTCCTCGTCCTTGTATAACATCTCCAATTGGATCCGGTGGGTGATCTACTCATCTTCTTCCGCATGACCCAAGCCTTCGGGTAAAATGGGAATGTCCTTGTCCTTGTCCTTGCACACTGGTGTTACGACCTCAATGAATTCGTGGTCTTGTGCCGATCAGCAAAACGCACGTCCCCCCCGAATCTCGGTCAAGCCAATCATCACTCACTGCAGAGACCACATAGAAAATCGACCACCGCTCGCACTATTCTCTTCGTCGATAGCGTCCAAAGCCTTTTGTAGGTGATCATTTGCAGTCTTGTACTCTGAGAGCGACCGTTCGAGCTGGTGCACCCGCTGCGATGCACCGCCGTCTGCAGTGGACGCATCGCGACAAGCCTGATCTTCAGCAGTGAAGCTCGCCTGCAGAACGATCAGGCAAACGATGTTGTGATTGTGAATGCAAGAGGACTTCCAGGAACACAGCTTCCCGCTCGACGAGCTGAGCTCGTTGTTCGTGCCACGCCACCTTGTCTTTAAGCGTTTGCACCTCGCCCCGCGACGTCCCGTCATCCCCTGGGCTTCCGAGAGCGATTCGTTCGCACGTGCGAGCTCTGTTTCACGCCTCATCAGAACAGCAACGTTCGCCCCGCGCTCTTCAAGCAGATGCGCGTGCGTAAGCCTGAGCTCCGAAAGGCTCTGTACCAGCAATACCGAAGGCTTGGACGGTGTCGCGGGGGCCTCGTTAGACCTGTTTTCCCTGCATTGCGCCAACGTCAACGAAAAGCGCACACAAGACGAAAAAAAAGACACGCACCAGTCCTGCCGCTCCCGCCTCGCCGCCTCCACTGCGCCTCCAACGCGACGACCTTTTCCCTCAGCTCGTCCATGACTACCACTTTACGTTCCAACGTCCGCGTCTCCCCCCGCAGCACCCCGAGATTGGCGTGTCTGTCCTTGTACCGCCCAAGCTCCACGTTGACCTTGGCGTTGGTCGTCTCGAGCGTCTGGAGGTACGCAGCACGGCGGTGCAGCTCATCGCGGACGACGCCCTAATGCTCGTCCTCCCGACTTCTGTTCTGCGTCGGGTCGTCTGACGTACCAGTTGTCGCGGCCTCCCACTCGTCCACCCACTGCTGCATTGCGCGGATAGTGGCATCACGTTCCAGTGCTGCTGCGCGGTACTCGACCAGTTCCTGCTCGAGCTCGGGCGTTGCGATGTGAAGGTGGACAATTTGGCGTTGTATGCGACAAGGCAGTGGTTGTGCGTGCGCCTGATCTCGTCAAACGCTTCCTCGAGTCCGAACTTGTCATCCCGGAGCGTGGCGATGGCGGCGCGTAGGGACCTCATGTCCTGTTCTAATTGCCTCTGAGAGGGAGGTCAACCGACGACTTTAACGAGCGAGAACCACACACCTCGTCCTCTGCACTCGCTTCGCGCTCCTTTTCCTTTTCCTCTCGCTCAGCTTGTTCTGGTTCGGCGAGAAAGCGTCTGTCACCTCAAGTTGTTCGATTTAGGTCTCCTTTTTCCGCAGCTTGTCTTTGTGCTGGATCTTGGACGCCTGGGTGGAGAGGGGTTGGCGCTCGAGCGATGCGTGTACCGTGTGCGATGTGAACGCATGCGAGCGCTGCTGTCGTTTGTGCGTGTTGCAGGTCTACGCAAGGGGTTAGCCATGAATGATGAGGTAGACACTCTGAAAAAATACATGCCTCGCTCGAGATCTGCCACATGAGAGTCGTGCTTGACGGTGCGCGCATTTCGAGTTGACTTTGATTCCTGAGGGTCTAGGCCAATCGAACGCGGTTTGTATTGATTACTAAGTCTCGGACCGTATCCGTTTTTGGAGCCCGGTGGCGATGAGACCACTGGTGGGAAATCGATTCCGTCGCCGATCGATCGAACTCACATCCTCTCTCATTAGTGACCGTAGCGGAAATACAGTCGCTCAGTGCGGCGGTCTTGGATATTTCGATGACGATCACCCATCCGACCTACCAGCGCCCCCGCCTCCCGCCGCTGTCGCGCCGGCACGCGTAGTATACGTCCTACCCCCATCGCCACCCCCATCGGAACCGGAAATCCTACAAGCCGTCAATCTGAACCCGACGTTTGTGGAGACCGTAGTAGATGTTATGGAAGAAGATTTCTACTCGACCCTGGGCCACAGTAAGTCGTTCAAATCATTTCAGTGATCGTCGTGCGATTGATTTCAAACAGGTCTTGGGTTCGTTAATCTCCCGCTCAACTGGTCGCGGATTCTGTACCACGCGTACAACGACATGTTCTCTGCTACCGTCCTCCGAGTCCCCCGCATCCCCCGCAGATCCTTAATCGCGCAATCGGTTGCCGTCGCTCTCTCGCGATGCGAACAATCGGACGCACGGCGGGAGAACGAGGCGGTTGGGAAGCTGCTTGATGTGACCGTGGACGTCGAGGGCAGTTCGATCTCGACTATCACTGTGGAGGACTCGGACGGTTCTGCACAGCTGCATGCTCCGTCGTGACGACCGCTACCGCCACGGCACTCGAGGTCGCAGTACTCGTCAAGCGTCCACGGGGTCGACCAAAGGGTTCCAGCCAGAAATGGATCCTGGTAACACACGACGATGCAGAGGGTGGGACGGGAATGGAGGGATTCGAGGATGCCGACGACGGGAGCGACGAGGACGTGCCAGCGGCGTTCAAGAACAAGTTCATCGCTGTCACACTTGATCCCACCGCATCCGAAAAAGGGCACATTCGAGGTGGAGACGATCCGCGAGTCGTTGTACTTTTTCTCTTGAGGTGCAACGTCACGTCATAAATGTGTCCCTCGTCTTTGCTTTCGTAACCCCCCGTCCTGCTCACACCATCTAGTTTGATTGTTTTCACGTCCATCGTTCGTTCCCTAACGCATCAGCAACTCCACAAGTTATTATCCACGCATATTGTAACCCATCCACTTAACTAGTAGTGGAGTGAGAGTGAGCATACGAGACGGGAGAGCTAGGAGAGCTTCCGCACGAAGACCCAGATATCTCGTTCGCTAGCTCACGTGGTCCGGCTTCTGTCGCTGACTCGCTGTCATTGAAGAGTGAAGAAGAACGAATATGTTGAGATATCATGTATCCACACGTGAATAGAGATGATTGAAAATGGCGATGGAGTCGTGTACGAGATTCACTAGTGTGGACGGTGTGGGTCGGGGAGGTCGGCGACTCAGTGTAGTGGAATGTGCAGAATGATGGGGTTTCTGCGACAGGAGTCTAAATCAATCTTCAGAGCGCAGGTGAGTCCGAATCGTGCAGAGGCTGAGAGACTCGGGAGGAGCGACTCGGAGGAGAAGCAAGCGAAACGAAGAGGGCACGACAGGACCATGGCACCTGCGACCTGGACACGTACTTCATATGATAGACAAACGACTACATGATCTAGAAAGAGAGTCCGCCGTGGCAAGGAGTCCGAGTCTAAAGCATATAACCGGGAAGTTGGAACATTCGCAATGCATTCAAGCGAGCTGCGCAAACCCGATCCGTAAATTACCCCAATCGAATACGGTGTATACGCCCCCCAGGAACGCCATGCCAATGGTCCACAATTCTAGGCCATATAGTCAGAATGAGTCCCATCTGCTAAGCACCGCAAATAACCACTGACCAAGGTAAGCCCATGTGGAACCTAAACCCAACGTCATATACGGCGGCGGATCCGCCTTCAGCACCTGCAGCACCACCTGTCTAGCAAACTCGTCCGTGTCCATACTCCCAGCCCCTTGGCTAACGTGCATCCGCTGCAGGATCTTGGGTTCCCATCGCTTGTACACCGACGTTGGCGAGATATCAAATGTCTCGACCTGGTTCTTTGCGATGTTGGACCTGACGCCTCCGGGGGCTACGAGCATGACTTTGACGCTGAAAGGCTTGCACTCCATTGCCAGACCTTCGGTGATAGAGTGGAGAGCTGCCTTGGCAGCGCAGTATAGCGTATTCCATGGAGTTGTTCTTTGCATAAAAACGGAGGAAGTAAAAGAAAAAGTCAACTTCAGCAAACCCGATGTGGGCCCGTTCGACATTCGAGGGAAAGGGCGATAGTGTGCTCACATATGAGCCGCGATAGAACCAATGTTAACAATCAATCCTCGTTTGCGCTCAAACATGGAAGGTAGTACCGCGTTCGACACGCGGAGGGCAGCAAAGGTGTTCAATTCAAAGGCTTGTCGAATTTGGTCGATGGTGGCTTCGGCGACGGGACCTAGGAGCTTTAAGCGTACGCCAGCATGAGGATGAGGATCGAACGAGGTATGAAGCCAGTGTGGCGACAAGTCTCTAGTGGTCCGGGGCCCATAGAGTGACAGAACTCACATATGGCGATCCCGCCCGCGTTGTTCACAACAATGTCGATTTTCCCTGCCTCCGTCAAGATACCGTTGATCGTGCGCTCGATATCATCGCCGTTGGTCACGTCCAGCACGCGCGTTCGGACGTTGGGGTTCTGGAAGCCTTCCATGCTCTCCAGCCTGCGGGA
>JBBPPC010000366.1:0-20581 GCA_038091775.1 Leccinum olivaceopallidum | reverse complement strand
TGTAAGGTAAGGCTGCCCGCCGCTTAACCGTTACGCCAAAAGGCAACAATACTGAATGCTCAGCATTCAGTACCGCAGGCAGTATATATGCTAGTTACAGGTAACTAGGTAAGCTGTAGGCTTACACCCTCCCACTGTATCAGACTCGTTTAATCCCCCTCTCAAGCTGCACCTGTTCGCTACACTCGACGGTTTGTATAGGATCTGGCTGGGTTTTGGGAAGGCAATATGGTTGCCCCAAGAGTACAACCTTGCAACTTGCCCTAGGGGGGATTTGAATGGACAACCCCTTATATGTGGGGCGGCATGGTGCCCAATGTCATCCTTATGAATGCTAGCCAGTCTTCTTGTAGACTTCTCAATTCGGCTCACATCTCCAACCACCTCTTTGTCTTGTCCAAAGACAGCAACACTCACTCCACCAAGAACACACTTGCAAAATGACACATTCACAGTGGCTGTATTACACTGGCATGCAGTGACATGGTCATTGTAGCCTCCACTAATTCGTCGCTCTATAACACATAACAAATCAGGTCTGTTATCCACTACTCCTACTTCATCCGGTCCATGGCCATCTCACCAAACTATGACACTCTTGTTGAAATTATAGAATATGGTTCTACATATTACTATCATTTCTATGACTTGTCTAATCAAGTCTATAATACTATGGAAAGTATAGTCATGCTAATAATTACATTAGAGGTCTAGAACTTACTTCTAGATCATTCATTTATATGATTATTCATATAGTATTAGTCATTCTTATGTCTTACTCATTAGTTTATTGATTATGACTTATACTGGTATATTATACTAAGAGTCCTTTATGCTATTTGCTAGTTACTCTTAGTCATATATATTAGATATTCATTGCGTCTAGTATATACCTTAGGGCTTTGATAATAAGGAAGTTTCCACTGTTATATTCTCTCATTGGTGTTTCAACCTCTCAACTGAATAAGCTCCTTGAGACTCTAGTAAGTCTCTCATGTCTCTGATTCCTACTCATCTGTAGAATAGGGATCTGGTCTGTGAATCTGTGATTGCAACAGCATGGGTGGTGGGTGACAAAGATGTGAACAAGATCACAAAAAAAAAACCTCCTGATGCAATTGTATGCAGCTATTGAGCCGGTGCAGAGCCTGCTCAGTATAGATAAACAATTCACCCCCGCTGACCCCAAATAGTTGTGATTTTTTCTCACTCTTATTTTCAGCAAAGTGGACTTTATATGCAGGTGGTGAGTACATGAGTAATTAAAAGCAAATGTGTGGTGAATAAGTAATGACATGTGGCACATGCATGGTAGATGGTGCTGTGAAATGGCATCCAGGCACCTCCCTGGCAGTGATGCTGGCATTGGTTCAGATTGCAATTGCATGGGCAATGCTTGAGGCATCTTTGAGGCCTGTGAGAGCAGAGAGCTGGTATTGCTTTGCAAGTGAGCAGAGTACGCCAGGTGACTTTTGGACCTTACAGCCTGGGTCTGCCAGGCCCACAGTGGTCCTACTAGTAGTGTATGTGCCTAGATTTGCTGTTAGGCTGTGCTGGAGGGTGTTACAGAGGGGTTCTTGAAGGAGGGGGAGCACAGTCAATAGGGCTGGAGAAATAAGGTTTTTAGGAGTTGTGAACTCCTGAAATCCCAGTACAGTCATTCTGTAGGCTGTAGGCTGTAGCACCCACATATTACTGTGTTGACTTGAACAAAAACAGCTGTACAGACTGAAAGAAAGCACCTACACCACAGTAGTGCAGTGCAGATAATGACTATAACATAGATCAGGATAAATTTTATTTAGTTTTTGTAGATAAGTAAGGATTCTACCTTGGTTATTGATATGTCATGTTCAAGGCCTTGGCAATTATATTCCACATAACAGCATATGTATGATATGCAGAGTATGAGGGTATCCCTCATAGCACTATATTTCTGATATGCAGGATATGGGGGTATTCCTCATAATAGCATATTTGTGATATGCAGGATACCCCCATATCCCTCATAATAGCATTTTTGTGTTATGTGGGGTATGGGATTATTCCTTATAACAACATTTTTGTGATATGTGGGATACACCATAGGAGAATGAGAGAGTATCATCCCTCACAACACTACATATTTAATATGTGGTGTATGCTGTGAGGAATACCACTCATAACTATATATATGGCAAATATGGTATATGTCATAGTTGGATCATGTGGTAGCCTTCATAACAACATATATTGAAAATAGAGGTATACCATAGTGGGATCATGGGGCACCCTTTATAACAATATATATTGAAAATGTAATGTATGTCATTATAGGGTAGTGGAGTATTCCTCATAATAGAATATCTCAAAAATGTGGAGTATGGCACATTGTATGCCAGATAGGGTATTTTATATAATATAACATTTTAAATTTCTAGCTATGACATGCTTTTATGTCAATTACTCTCCATAACATCATATTTGGAAAATGTAGGATACAACTTATGTTTGATAAGGTACTCCACATAATTGCATATAGGTAAAATATGATATATGGTAAGATACTCCATAACATATTCTATAGTGTAGGTTCTAGATGTCAAAATATACATTATGGTCCATCTTAGAGTCCATTCATACATCATGATATCCCACATTTCTTATGTGTGCTATATAATGTGGATTCTAAACAAGTAGTATAAACATCATGTATAGCAATATATTCAATACAATGCTATCTCAGAGATCCCCTACATTTCAGATATATTCAAATGTCTGTTATACTAACACCAATCTTGTATGTGTCAAAATTCAAGCATACATGTTACAATAGCTACATAAATACCCCACAGATACCCCACATTTTTGCATATGTCCAAAATGTGGCATACATTTTACATTAACTATATTGATACTCCACAGATACCCCACATTTGTCAATGTATCAGAAATGTGGCATACACAATATTTCAACTCACAATAAATACATATCATGGAACACAAGAATCATATGATCATATTACAACAGTATAAATGACTATATGTGCAAATTTGAAGACATCATATATAAAGATGAGGATTTAACATATATGGTGCATGCAGGTTACCATGGTAACCATCCCATATGATAATGGACTGCCATACAAAATGTACTATATATCTCACATTTTATGCACTTGATAGAACATACACTACAATTTATATTTCATTTCACAAATATACTGAGATCAGTGATATACTTACTGTACAATCTGAAAAAACCTATCTACTATATGAATATCATATTCCCTACTCAAATGACACTACTTATGCTTGAGCTTGTTTCCACAAGGCTTGGAAAAGAATAAATTATGAGAATTCCATGAATTTATGGATCTTTCATTGTTATTTATGTAGATCTAGTCCCTATTGAATTTGCATCATTACATGTCATAATTTACTGTAGCAACTTGAAGTTGCCATGAAGTCAAGTTGGAATGATGCATATGAGACAAACTGTTGAACTATACTACATGCGAACATGAATAAATAAAATAGACAAGTAAAGACAAGGTGGTTAAATCCACTAGCTGGCTGTCATACAAAAAAGTGGGGGACACATAATAATTAGCTGACAGTTGCCTGCACTACAAGGTCAAGATGTACAAGCATTCAGTTAATGAAAGCATTGTAATTGAGATTTCAAGTGGGGTGGAAGACAATGAGCAATACCAGAAGAACATGGTAGATCAAGATAGTGTCATTACAAATCACACTATATACTAATATATACAACATAAGTATCTTCCTGCATTTCAATACATATGTGAAATGTGGGATAAGATGTGATGTCAGTGATGGCATAGATAACATGTGAGATTCAGTCAACCACCACTGTATCTCCAAAATAATCAATTGAGTCTATCAATACCTGCATTCAGTCTATGCAACATGTTTCTCGGTCCACCGCAAGCAGTCAATGACATCAAAGATACATGGTAGTAGATGAAATAGTTATATAAAGGTAGAATCCTGGCTTGATCAAGTAGTGAGCACTCATTTATTACCACCACTACAGCACAATAACATGCAATAAACAGAAACAAAAAGCAGGAGGGAGTGTCAGGGTAAGTGTACCTACTATATGGATTGGGAGATGCTACTAATGCTCACTTACTACAGGAAGTGAAAGTGGCAAAAGTGAGTGGTGTCACAGACAAGAGTGTTAGATTACTCACTGATCTATGAGTGACTAGAAGGTGAAGGACTCCAAGCATCCAAGTGAAAATGGTAAAGTTGAGGTGTTGGTGCAGAAGAAGCACTCAATGGCCAAGCTGGCCCAAGAGGTGATTGTTTGGTATGCACACCAGGAAGTCATTGATCACAAGCAGGAGTTTCATTTTGGACTTTGGAATCCATGAGGTGTAGAGACAAACAAGGACAATAAGCTTGTGTAATCATTTCTGACTCACGGTGCAGACAGGTTCTCATTGTCAAAAGCCATACTGCTAGTGGTGCCAAAAAAGGACTTGAAGGAAGGGACATACACTGCTTCCTACATGCCAGGCTTGGATATGACAAAGGACCTCCTGATATTGCAGCTAGAATCTTCTGTGAAGAAGGAAAAAAACTCATCACAGCTGGAGGACAACATCAGATTCATGCTGTCACAGAATGGACCAAGATACTGATGAAACAGCATAAGGAGTTGTTAAAAGCATGGAAGGCAGAGGCAAAACAGGACTTGGAGGAGGCCTCAACTCAGGCTGAAATAGAGGAGGTAGGTGAATGGAGGACAGAAACAAAAGTGGAACATACTGCAAGAGATGCTTGCACTGGTGGGGCAGTGGATAGTCATGCTATATGACACGTCACATAAGTGAGTCAGTGAAGTTGGAGGAAAACTGGTGCTTATTCAAAATTCAATAGCATTAGTTGACGAACAGCTTGGACTCTATCTATCAAAGAATGAGACGGAATACAACTACAATCAAACTTCAGTAGAAGGTTTGGTTCATTTGTTTCAAGAGATGAAAGAAAAGGGGGGGAACTCATCAGGAAATCAAGGTGAAGGACAGCTTGACTCAAACACTGCACAAGTGGCAAGACTTGTTAAGTCAAGACTACATATGGAAATTGATGTACTGTACCGAACCAATGGGAATCCATATGTTCAACTGCAAAGGCAACATGAAATTGGCTGCCTTTTACACTAGGATGTTAGGTCCATTGGGTGGAGACCCTATGGGGTGAGTAAAGTAAATGGCTCGGAAGCAGAGACCAACATTAATTTACTTTTCACACTACTAGACCATTTCCTATATGGCAGAGCTCATGGAAAATTACACATGCTTTTGCTTCAACAGCCTGGCTGTAGAGGAGGCCAAGGTTGATGAATTGATTTAGACAGTACATAAGGAAGAAGAATTGAACATGAAGCCAGCCTGCAAAAGGCTTTGGGAGATATATGTATTGATGAAGAAGCATCGGGCTCCAACTCCTATTGAAGCAAGTTATGCTATTAGCAATGTATACAGCATTCATCCGTCACATGGAACCCAATATGGAAATGGAGGATATATTTGCCAATCAGCAGCACCACAGATGGAAGGACACAGTATGTACTTACTTGCAATAGATCATCGACAACCTTCTGAAGGTGGTGACAACTATGAGAACAATCAATGTGCCAATAAATGAGGAGGAACAGGAAGCACTAGACTCCAGGCCTTCAGTGGTGCATTGCCAAGGTGAAAGTCTTGCAGTATTTGCTCTTGAGGAAGGTGGCCGAGAAGTCTCTTGGTCTCTTACCATTCATGTCATGGAGCATATACATACACATGTCACAAAGACTCAAGATGATCAAAGAGGTGGTGATGGAGGTGAGTATATGTTTTATTTGTGATTCCACATGTCCATCCAGTTGTGCAGGATAAATAGATGCTGACAATACACACCAGTATTCCTGTTGGTGGGAGCTGATAATTGATATGGTTCCCACTATAGGCAATTCTTGGAGCCCAGGATCAGCAACAGCTGCAGCTATTTATGCAATACAATGTCATGGAGAGATTGAGGAGACAAAGCATATTCACATGGTGCAAAAGGTATGTCATTATTTGATTCAATCTCGCTTACTCAGGCTGGACCTGGACATACTACTTCTAGCTCATATTTATAATTTGAGCAAAGAAATTGCCTGTGGGAGGAAAGAGAACTCAATTGTCTGAGATCAGCAATAGAGTGAAAAAGTGAAAAAAGAAGGTGGTGACATATGAGGAGGAAGAAGGAGGAGCAGAAGAAAAAGACAACACAGACCAAAGGGACAAGGTTGATCAAAGCAAGGATTCAGAGGAGGAATGAGTAAAGAGTGTGTCAGTCATTGGGAAGAAATGATGCACCAGCACAAAAAACTCATCACAAGGAATTCTGAGATACACAAACTCAGCAAGTGGAGTTACTGCTCCAGGCTGTCATAATTCTATGACAGCCTATTCACTGAGTTAACCATTTCACAAGATACCAAGATACCTCTCATCTCATTTTTAACACTTAATATCACAGAAGGTAGATTTCTAATTGTTCAGGATGTACTTCTGAGGCTTTGGAATGGCTCAGGCAACAGTTACAGGATTCCATAGCATGCCAACAGGCCATGGACTCAGCCAATTGCTTCCAAAGGTCACCAAGGTACTCCCAATTCATTTCTAACACTGATATCACACAAAATAGATTTTTAATTGTTCAGTATGTACTTATGGGGCTCTGACATGATGGCAGAGGCACCTTTCCCATGATTCTATACCATGCCGACAATACATAGACTGAGCCAGCCAATTCACAAGCTACTCAGATACCTGCAATTTCATGTCTAACACTTAGTCACACAGAAAATGAATGTTGGGTTCTTCACAATGTACTTCTGAGGCTTCAGAATGCCTTGGAAAACAGTTCCATACTTCCATAGCATGCCAACTATCCATAGACTGAGCTGATGATTCCGAAGCTACTGAGATACCAGCCATTTAACTTATGTCTAACACCCAGTATGACAAAAAATAGATTTTTAATTGTTTGGATGTAGTTCTGAGGCTTCAGGATGGCTCGAGGCAACTGTTTCATAATGCAAGAGCATTACAACAAGGCTTAGTCTGAGCCAGCTGATCCGGCAGCTACTGAGATACCTGCTGGCATTTAATGTCTAATACTCAATATCAATATCAAAGAGAATGAATTTTTGTTTCCTCAGAATGTACTTCCAAGACTTCAAATTCGGGACGGCTGGGGCAACTACTATTTCATGATGGGCTGACAACCTTCCATAGACCAAGCCAATTGCTTTGAAAGTCACCGAGATAGCTTCAATTTCATTTCTAGCACTGAGTATGTGACAAGTCTAGGGAACTACCAACAAAGTCAAGGGAAAAGGGTAGTACATGCATAAACAGTGTAGTCAAATATGTTGTCAAGTGTACCACAATGTATAGTGTATTTCCGGAAAAAAAAAGTGTGGTAAAAAGTGCAGTCAAAGTGTAGTAAAGTGTGCCAACAAAGTGTAGTAGAAAATATAGTCAAGTCTGACAAGTTTTAAAATGTGCTCTTCTAATTAGACAACATGTAGGCATGTGAGTAATATATATATCCAATGGTTTAAAATCCCCCCTAGACTCCTCTCCATTATCCTAGATGGTTAGACTATATTTTCGACTTTTTCACACACATATATATATATAACATCTTGTAATGCATATCTCATCAGGGCAATGGCTGTGCCTTCCGGGCCTGTTAGATCTAGCATCTGCAGGTAGCCCAATAGCATTTGTAGGGTCTCTCAATTTCGAAATATATCAATCTGCCACCATATTTATGACAGAAATTGACAGAAGAGATTATTACAACTAACATAGGGCTTCTAATGATATTCTGAATAAGCAGTTATATATCTACACTGTGTTAAAAAGTGTTTTTGATATGTGCATAGACCTTAATCACCACAAGGCCTCAATATCAAATATATAAACAGAATATAGGAGATTTATGACTGCATACATATGTCCAACTGCAACTTGAATGTCACAATACTTCTTGCACTTTTGTTATCTTCATATTGAGTTGTTATTATCAGGCCAAGCACATGTCATAAACACTTTCTAATGCAGTATAGACATATAAATTCAAAAGATCTCTGGAAGGCCTGCATCAGTTGTAATAATCAGTTTTGTCAATTTCTGTCATAAATCTCCAATCAAATTGACATATTTTCAGAATTGTAAGACCTTGTGATTTCATTGAGGCTAGCCAGATGTCGTAGACACATTCCACCATAGTATGGCCACATGAGTGGTTATTTAGAATACTTGTCAAACCATTAGAAGCTATAATCTCACTTTTATGATATGTTTTGTATATCTTTTAAATCTACTCAGAATTAAATCACTCACCACATCTTCAATTTAAATTACAAATTAGTGTAAAATAATGGAAGACGTGGATCTAACAGGCCCAGAAGCTCTACCATTACCTTGATGATATACATATTATCACATATTATATTTATATATAAGTGGTCTAGGATGATGAAGAGAAGTCTAGGGGGGATTATAAATCATTGTATATCCACATATATACTACTTGCATACCTACATGTTGTCTAATCAGAAGAATAAGTTTTAAAACTGGTCAGACTTGACTACACTTTTTTCACTACACTTTGTTGGCACACTTTACTACACTTTCACTACACTCTTGACTACACTTTTGTTTCGGAAATATACAACCATTGTCTGTCTAGTATACATGAAAACATATTTGACTTCTTGGTAGTTTCCCTAGACTTATCACTACTGAGTGTTAGACATTAATATGAAATGGCAAGTGTTGGTATCTCTGAGTCAGTGGCTTCTGAATCAATTCAGTCCACTCGGTCTATGTATTGTGAGCCTGAGCATGCTATGGAATCATGGAAAAGGTGCCTCTGCCATCTCAGAGCCTTGGAAGTAAATCTATTTTGTGTGATATTGAGTGTTAGAAATGAAATGGAAGTACCTCAGTGGTGACTTTGTGAAGCAATTGGCTGGGTCCACTGAATTCTCGGGTGTACATCCTGAACAATTGAAATCTATCTTCTGTGATAATGAGTGGTAGAAATGAAATGTGAGGTAGTATCTCAGTTGCTTCCGAAGCAATTGGCTCGGTGAATGGGCTGTTGGCATAATCCCAGAACAGTTGCTTCAGCCATTCCAAAGCCTCAGAAGTACATTCCAAACAATTACAAATCTACCTTCTGTGATACTAAGTGTGAAAAATGAAATGGGAGGTAATGGCCCATCAGCATACTATGAAATTCCAGAACAGTTGCCTCAGCCAATCCAAAGCTTCAGGAAGCATAGGCCAAACAATTGAAAATTCATTTTCAGGTTAGTATCATTTTTGGGAAGTGTATGGACTAGGATCACAACAACAAGCTCAATTGATTCACCTCTATCAAGGAATGCTGTCAGCCATCACCAACATTTTACTTCATGAAAGTTACCTTGCCACCACTCATGAAATCAAGAAAATGGCAGCTTACACTTACCAGTTCCTCTGCAGCATTGAGGGAGGGCAGAGCTAGCACTGTCATTACTCTGATACCAAGTAGTCTCATCACAACATCTAGGCTTTCATTTCAACTGCCGACCCACATAGATCAGAGTGTGCTCTGAGTCTGAAATGAAAGAAGGCGACCACCCCAGATTCACCTTTCTTCCAGTTTTTCTCTTATACTGACACTTCCTCTCATTCAAAATACCCAACATAATGATCACATTGTAAAAAACATTGCAGAATTCAAGTTATTCAGAAGCCTCATTCAATATTATTTGCCACATATCAGAATAGGAATGACATCCCAATTTGACATATTTATTTCTCATTTGCATATGCCATCAAGAAATGACACCTTCCTCTATTGAATCTATGATGTCTCTTCAAAAACAGTGCATATAGGGAAATGAAAAAAAAAGTGTAGTCAAAGTGTAGTACAAAGTGTAGTTAAAAAGTGTAGTGAAATGTATTGTCAAGTGTACCAAGAAAATATAGTAAAAAGTGTAGTAAGTGTAGTGAAAAGTGTAGTGAACAATGTAGGAAAGTGTGTCAAAAAAGTGTAGTGACTACCAAAAAAGTGTAGGGAAAAAGTGTAGTAAAGTACTAAAAAGTGTAATCAAATAAGTTGTCAAGTGTAGTAAAAAGTGTAGTCAAGTGTACCAAAAAGTTTAGTGAAAAGTGTAGTAGATTTCCGGAAAAAGTGTAGTAAAAAGTGTAGTCAAGTGTACCAAGAAGTGTAGTGAAAAGGGTAGTAGTGTAGTAAAAAGTGTAGTCAAGTCTGACAAGTTTTCAAACGTGTTCTTCTGATTCCATATGATGTGGGCATGTGAGTAATACATATGTGGATATATTCCATGGATTAAAATCCCCTATAGACCCCTAACCATCCTCCTAAACCAGTTTGTTTGACTTTTTCGATGTTTTTACTTATATTTATATATCATGTGTTGCAATGTATATACAGGGCAATGGTATGGCCCTCTAGGCCAGTTGGAACCGCACCTTCCATGATTTTACACTAATTTTACAATTTAAATTGAAGATGTGGTGAGTGATCTAAATCTGAGGAGATTTAGGAGACTTGCAAAACATATCATAAAAGTGTTATTATTGAATAGACAGTCATGTGGCACCCATATATCCTATGGGACTCCCATGTCCATTGTATGGGACATTCAAATACCCTGTGGGACTCCCGTATTCATTGTATGGGACACCCAAATATCCTATGGAACACCCACCTCCCCTATGGGACTCCCATTCAGGTTTTTTGGGTGTCCCATTTACCAGCATGAAAATATCACAATTAATATTTGAATATTCATATATAACTTTTTTGTTTTCTGCAAATTGGCAATAAAGATTTTGGGAGTTTCATAAATGATGACAAATCAAAATTTGCTTACCTCATTTTCATTTCCCATTGGTCAATGGGACTCCATTGCTCCTACCTATGGGACTCCCATCAAGTTATTTAGGAGTCCCATGGGATATATTTGGGACTCATACATATATGGCAACTTACATAATGCCTCCATTTGGCCTAAAATTCATATCCCTAAAAGTGACCCGAGTCCTTGGGGGCCCCCATATAAAAACAAGCTACCATTAAAATGGTACTGGTTCAAGAACATCACCCTAATATTGCAGGCCATTTTCCAAGTGCGGTCCTCCCACAAACACTCAAGAGTACCATAGTCAGCCTCATTTATGTTTGCTCCAAGCTACTCATCTATGGATCTTCCATACCATGGAGCTATATTATAGTATGGTACAATAAATATGCTAGGTAATAAACTGCAAGCAGGTGTGGCTGAGAGACATCACTGTGCACAATGGCAAGAGACATAGCCTCACTGACCATTCTGTGATGAGATATGTGTGCCAACTACATATGTCAGATCTGTCTGTTGCATTAATTGGAGTACTGATTTTGGTCTTGACGAATTAAATAGATATCAGACCTGTCTGGTACGCCAATTGACAGTATGTCAATCGAGACAAGATGGCCGTGTTGTTGGACAATAGCCGGCTCTTGCAGTTTGAAAGGCATGTGCCTTAGGGCACCAGCTTGGCCTTCCAAGACGGCCATGGGCAATGGCTGGGAAAACAACCAATCCTCAATGTAAGGACATGTCAGCATCAGCTTGGCCTTCCAAGACGGCCAGGTCAATGGGAAACGACCAACCCTTGATATAAAAATATGTCAGTGTCAGCTTGGCCTTCCAAGATGGCCACTTCAAAGCACTATACAGGCAATGGCCCAACGTATCTGTGGCAGTTGCCACTGCGGCCTTCCAAGACAGCCATATTCATGGATATGTAGATTGAAATTCCAATAGATTGAATATATGACACAATATCAAATATACAAATAAAGTATGAATATTATAAGACCAATTCGCCCATAACAACCAGAATATACTACGTCTAGAGATGCAACCTTACAGAGCAAGTTGTCAGTCAATATGATGAAGATGATTCCTCTTCTTCTTCTTTCAGAACATTTCCAAGAAACTTAGGCCAGCCCTCGACAAACTCTGCAAACATCTTGTCGGCGAGCAATTTGTCTGCTTTAGGCATGCGCCAAGTGTATTCACTATTAAGAAAAAAATGATTTACTGATGACAACACAAATTAATCAAACTTTACCTATCACTGTCATCTGAATCAGAGATGAGATCTATGACTTCTATACCAGTGGGAGATAATCTATTAAAAGCATCAGAATATTGGAAAGAAACCAGGCTAACCACAAACTCTTTAAACATCTGGTTGGCAAGTAAGATGTCTACTTCAGGCATTCGCCAAGTGTATTCACTGTGAAGGAAAATATGATTAACTGGTGACATACAAATTGCTCAAAAGTTACCTGTCAGTGTCATCTGAATCAGAAACAAGATCTATGACTTCTATGCCAGTTGAAGATAATGTACTGAGAGAATAATTTGAGAACTAAAGGCTGATCCGAAGGAGTAGAAATGGTTACCTGTTGTTCTTCAGGGGTGCCAAGCGTTTTGTGGAACAATCAGACTCAGAGATGAGATCAATTGGCTCTCCTTTGTCACCTCCCCTGGGCACGTATCTCTTCTCATCCTCGGAACTTGAAGTAAGCTCGATCAGGCTGAAATCAACTATCTTCCTGGAAGAATGAGAGATTGTTGATTTTGAAAAGAAATTATGCAAAGTAGGCTGCCAAGATTCGTCCCTTTTCATCGACCTCTTGGATCTCTTGGATGGGGCTGGCTTGGTGATAGAATTGGAGGTAGATCCATAGTCTTCGTCCCTGTTGTAAGTTCTAGCTCTCTTGCTATTGGCTTGCCGCCTAGTTGGGTCATTGGTATATCTGGCAAAGTCCTCATCCTGATTTCGAGTTCCTGTGAAATTGTCTCTATCCGAGGACTCCTCTTCCTCTTCAGCAATTTGATGGTTTCCAGGTGCAGGGCGAAGTGTTGGATGTGGCAGACCAAGTTTTCGGTGCCATGGGTTGATCGCAATTTGGGGACCTGCAGGTGGCTGCCCTTTGGGTAGTGTGAACCATGCTCTAGCATTAGTGGTTTGCTTTGTGGTCCACATTCTATCACTTGCTGTAAAGGGAACCCAAGCAAGAGTGTTGAATTTCTCTTTGACTGCAGCTCGAACCCTGCTACGAGAACTGGGAGTTAAATTGTCCAGAAAAGCTAACCAGCTTTTATAGTAGGTGCATTTGGGAAGGTTTTGCCGCATAGTCATTGATCGCTGCACAGGAAATAATCTGTTAAAGTGTGTGTCCCATTGCTCCTTTGTGCAAAAGGTGAATTTGACTGCAAAGAAAGGAAGCATGGTAGATTGAAATAAAGCTTGTGTTGCTTCTGAAGCTCTTTGATTTGATGGGATGTTTGTCCATGCTCCTTTGCCTGCATTCCTCTCATTGGGAGATTCCATGATGACGTCATGAAAAAACTGTTCCAGAATGACTTGAACCCTTCTCACAATACTTTCCTCCTCATTACCAAAACCTTGAAGCAATGTTTCTGCATTCCTGTTACCTCCACCATGGCGAGCAAAGTGCCTAATGTCAGGTCCCTTCATGTTTTGAGTGGGACGAGTTTTGATATTTTGCAAGAAGTCCTCATTGACACTTGGTAACTGTCGGTCTTGAGGTCTAAAGTCGTCTACATGCAGTGTAGCGCGATTTGATCGATTTGAAGTGCGCTCTGTATTCTTCAGTGACCGAGAAAGGGTGTGTGATGCAATGCCAAGGACTTCTCGAGCTTTGTCAAGGGAGAGATGGAAAGTTTGCTGAATGGCATCATCTGAAATTGCCTTGTGGTATGGGAGTCGAAAGGTTCCATTGTCATCAATGACAATGTCGCAGATGAAATATAGCCCAGCATCATACATGAGTGGAGTGATTGCATCAGGGTCATCTTGATCTTCTGCTGGGTCGTATTGTTCATAGTCCAGTGGAACATGTTGACAAGCTTCTTCTGCCAGTTTCTTGTAGTTGTCCTCAGGACGTCTAAACAAGCCATTTAACAGCCAGATCATGATGCCCCCAAGACCAATAGCGCAATCAGATCGCCTATTTCTGACATTGCTGTGGTGAAGATTTTTAATGACCATATGGATAGCTGCTAGGCGATACCATTTGAACAACCTATACGATTAGATGCCATCAGCAATCAATTAAAAATGGTCACATTGAAGTATAACAATCACTTACCACCAAGTTGCTGATGGAATAGATAGTATAGAATTCTCCAGAATTCCATTGGGAACATTGATAAGTGTAGTATCCACATTGGCAATTGTTACTCGAACTTCAATTCGAGCACAGCCATCCTGCGGGGCAATGGAGCCATCAGCAGATGGAGAATCTGTAGAACCTGTGCACTGGAAGATAATGGAGCTCATTTTTTCCATCCTTTTGATGACGTCCTCCAAGCCATCTGAAGTTAAAAGGGAGCTAGGCTTGACCACCGAGAAGAGGCCTTCGTGAAGCTGATAAGAAACAGATTTCTCTGTTGTGTAGGCTTGAATGTAGGACACATCGTCATCTCTCCCTTTCTTGCCAGGTGAGCATCGAAATCCAGTGAGATCCAAAAGGTGCATGGCATGGTCGATATAAAACTTTTTGCTTCGAAGCAGTACTCGAAGGTCGTCTTCGTCAAGGGAAGGGAGACAATGTTGCAAGGCAGGGAGGTGTCCTTGATCTTGCCAGGTTGTGACATGTCCTGGTCTACCAAATTCTAGAGCAACATCGATATACCAATCATCGGAGTAGAGTTTCCTGAGGTCCAAACATTCAGTGAATTTCTCCAAGGCAAGAGTTCTATCCTCATGGTGCAATGGGTCATGGACAGTAGCAGCCTTCCAACCGCGGAGCTCATGTACGAAGTATGCGTCACGGAAATATGGACGCAGTTGGCCAAGTCTTTCTAGATATTGGCGGCCAAAAACATCCAAGAGCATTTCAGGAACATCCAAGGAACCTTGATGTATCTGTCCCTTCTTGTCTCGATAAAGATCCAATGCACCTGAATAGCTGATTGGCCAGTGTGAAGCCATAGTTCCCAAATGTTCAACGACAAGAGGTCGAAGGCAGTGGTCATAAATAACCTCCAGATCTTGAGGAGGAATGGCTCGGGATTGGTCTGGTTGAAACATTCGAGGGAGGAAGACTCGAATGACAGATCGAGTAGCAATTTTTCCAAAGGCAAAATTTGGGATCTTGTACATAGGAACCCAAGTTTCTTCACCCTTTAAAAAGATTAATAATCACTGGCTTGGTGTAGATAGAGATCAAAGACTCACATGGTTGTATGCCTTAGCCACCATGTGGTTGTTTTTTGTCAAAGTGAATTTGAAAGGCGGGATAGGACTGAGTTCTACATGCTGCGTGTATGGCAAATCCCTAGAATAGCCAATCAAAGAGTCGAAATCGCGAGTGATGGAATAGTCGACGTCAGATGATACACCTTGACATGCATTGACTGTGATGTGTTTGGGAATATGGCCATTTGAGTATGTGCGGCCAGCCAGAACAAATCTATAAAAGGCCTTTGCAGTAGCTTTCTCCTCCTGTTCTGTAGAGGCATCCTGGAGAGCAAGGAACAGAGCTCTTGCTTCATCACAGAATTCTTGAAAGCTGAGCTGAATTGCATCAATTTCTCTGTCATCAGGATAGCTCCGTCCTTGCAATTCGTCATCAACCTCTAGCATTCGGTCATCATATGAATCAACTGAGATGCCGCGAGGTGCCATTTGTGGAATGCTGTATAGAGCTTGAGTGAGTGAGGCGGTGGTGGAGGGGAAAAGATGGGGGAAAAGAGAAAACATTCCAATAGACAGCCAGTATTTAAGTACCTGTAGATGTCAGGGTGGGTACCGGTTAAATTTTCACTCAGGGTTCATTAGATGGAAATTTTCACTGAACTAACTAAATTGAGCTTTTGCCCCTCTGAATTAAGAAAATGAATTGAACATCACAGAAGCAAATACTATATTTATAGCTAAAATACTGCAGAGTGACTAAGTCAGCCATGCAAGCGCTTATGTGTTGCAAGCCAACGGCCTGAATATCTCGTATGATTAGATGTTCAAGGTTGGCTTGTATGTCACAATGTGAATATATGAATACATAGCAATATTAGGATGCAAAAAGTGTGATGGGCCGTCCTAGACGGCCAGAGCACACGAGACCAAATCACCTATGCACTGGAGGTCCATGTGTCACAGTGAATGTTGAGAGGCCGTCCTGGACGTCCAGACGGCTTCAGACCAAATTATTTTTAGTGCCTACAGGCTACAGTCCATAAACTGACCTTTTGCTTCTTAGTATGTTCCACCTGCAATGACTCTATCCAGTCTGGCTGGCCGTCTTGGAAGGCCACTGGCACACCACCCCAAGATCACTTATATTACATAAGAAAAGATGGCAATCTGGAAGTGACATGCAATGGCATAGTACAGTGTGGCCGTCTTGGAAGGCCATATGCAGATAGTACCCAGGCTGCCAAACTGAAACAAATTATAACAACCAGTTCAAGTCATTTGAGACCACAGGCCGACAAATGAGATGTTCATAGTACCATATGGCCTTCCGAGACGGCCACACTGCACTACATCTTATGCATGGGTATCATGAATGTACTGCAAAACATCAGCAAGAGTGTTGTGATTAGTATAAATCAGACTCAGACATGAAACGACGCAGTGCATGTGGCCATCTTGGAAGGCCATATGGATTGCTAATGTTATCCACCTATGGCCTTCCAAGACGGCCACACTGCACTGCATCATTAGCACAACAGGCATAGATACCATGAATGTCCTGGAAAACATTAGCAATAGTATATAATTAGTATAATACAGACTGAAACATATAATGACGTAGTGTAGCATGGCCATCTCAGAAGGCCATATATAAGATTTTGAAACTGAGACAAATCATAAAAACCAGTTCAAGTCATTCAAGACCACAGGCCAACAAATGAGGTAGATTGTGATGACTTATATCATCATATATGGTCTCTATATTTAGTGTTCGAAGGTCCAGTCCTAGGACCAAAAAAAAACCGCAACTGGACTGGACCAGGACCGGAAAAAGACCGGAAATAGTGGACCAGTCCTGACCAGTTTTTTGTGGTCCTGGCCTGGTCTTTTTATTTCAGAAATTAAAAAACCGCCATAAAACCGGTCCGGTCCAGTCTTTTAAAAAGCCGTAACGGTGCCCCTGAGGGCCACATATGCCCCCACATCCCCAAATATTTGCACTATTTTAGGAATTTATTTGGGATTTGTAGCAATTTATCAGCCTTCACTTGACATGTAACTCGGAAATGGGCATATCTCATTCGTTTGTGCACCGAATTACGTAAATCATGGCTCACATTAAAGCCACATGACACCACTACATCCGGTACAGCCACCACTAAGATCGTCGATCACACAGAAGCAAGCTACAGACTGGTTCGACTTAGTAGATACTTTGAATATAGTACTACATATTAAAATAGTCATATCTCCACGACGTCTGGACCGATTTACATAAAGAAAATATCAGTAGAAAGCTGGGAATGTATTCTTCCAGACCGGCTATATGAAAACCGGTTCAAACTGGTCCTAGGAGCGACAAAAAGACCACAAAGACCATTTTCGTCGGTTTTTTGTGGTCCTGGTCCTGTTTTTTCCAAATCAGGCAAAAGACCGGACCGGACCGGACTTTAAAACACTATCTATATTGACCATACTTTGAAATACCTGAACAGCCAGAGAAAGCGAATGGTATGTATTCTAATTATACACATTAATCTTGGATAATGGATTTACATGAAGATTCCAGCCAATCATCAAAGTCCAAAAGAAAAACTCTTGCATTATTGCAAAGACCATCCAAGTTGTTAAAGATGAGCAACAATGTTGGTTGAAAATAGATCGTGGACTTGTATTTGTGACATACCTAGAGGTTAGTCAAAATTTGGTCAATGAAATAAGTTCATAAATAATACACCATGAGTGTGTGCTAATTATTGAACGGACTGATTGGCTATAATCATCAAGTATGAAAAGCACAAATGGATGAATGTGGATTTTTCTGGCAGTAAAATGTAACAAAGCAAAGTGAGGGGGTAGCAAAAGTGAAAACAAAATCTGACCAAGTAAATAAAATCCTGATGGAATGTTTTCCCTGGTTTTTCCCTGGTTCTGATTTTTGTCTTGGTTTAAATGAGGAAGCAGCTAGGAGTGTGTAGATGTTCTAAATAAATCAGCCCTATCATTGGATGTTTTTTTGAAGCTGGTTTAATAATGGTTGGTAGATAGAAGCAGGAAAATGAGAAAGCAGCTAGGGATGTGGAAGCAGAGTGTGAAAATAAAGAGGGACAGCACACTGGCATGAGTGGGTTGACAAAAAGGCCATGCAAAAAAATGTTGAAGCCAATTTTCCTGACTACAGCCTCAAAAAAGATGGTGCGTGGTGGCATGCTCAGTCAACAGTGGCAGTGTCACACAGTGAGTCACATGTTGAGCTCAGGCTTAGCTGCACCCAGGGTCCATTCCCAGCAATCACTGAGGCGCAACTTTTCGAAACACATTTTCCCCATAGTTTTGAAAATAGCTGTAATGTTACTAAGTGTGGCCTATTTTTGACTACCAAAATGTCCAAAAAAAATTTAGCATAAACTCATTACAGTCATAGAAAAAGTGTACAATAACAGACATACCACATAAACATACTGACAAGTGACAGAGTGTACACAAATTGCAAACAAATGTGTATCAAAGTGGCTCAACAAAGTGTAGTGATAAGTGTAGGAAGTGTAGTCAAAAGTGTAGTCAAAAGTGTACTGACAATGTGTAGTAAAGTGTAGTAAAGTGTAGTCAAAAGTGTAGTTAATGTACCAACAAAGTGTAGTCAAAAGTATAGTAAAGTGTACCAACCACAAGTGTAGTGACTAGTGTAGGTGCCTAGCAACTAAGAAATTGCCTCATACCAAGTGACTACCAAAAAAGTATAGTCAAGAATTTACACACATTGCAGTGACTATTTCCCACACTCAACTAGTGACTTCAGTAGTTATACTGATAACAAGCCATTACATATACATTTGAGTTTGCCAACTTGTCTTATGTAATAGTATGAGTATGCAGTGTTTATGAAGTGATGTGCAAATGGTCTTCTGTGGCAGCCATATTCTGCTGACTTAGGATTTGTCTCATTTTTCCCAGCTGTGTACTCTGCATATGACACACTGCGCTACGTCATTACCGCAATAGATGTGGGTATCTGGAAAACATTAGCAAACCTTATGGCCTTCTAAGATGGCCATACTGCACTGTGTTATTACATGTCATAGTCTGTGTTATATTAATTACACACTATTGCTAATGTGCAAAACCACTGGCAATCTGTATGGCCTTTGAAGATGGCCACAATGTTATCGCATCATTACATGTCGTCTGTGTTATGCTAATTACACACTATTGCTAATATTTGTCCAGTACATGGTATCTATAACTGTTGCCCTAATGACACAGTGCAATGTGGCCGTCTTGGAAGGCCATAGGTGAATAACATATAGCAATCCATATGATATGGCCTTCCAAGATGGCCACACTGTACTGTGTCATTACATGTCCCAGTCTGTGCTCATTAATATGCTATTTCTTATGTGTTCCAGTACATTCAGGGTATTTGTATCTGTTGTGGTTGTGACACAGTGTAGTATGGCCGTCTTGGAAGGCCATATGGAAATACTACAATGTGTCATTAACATGTTCCAGTATGAGTGATACTGTGGGACACATGCCTGTTGTGGGAATGTGACAGTGCAGTGTGGCCGTCTTGGAAGGCCATGTACATAGTGCACAGCTCGTCAAACTGAGAAAAAACATAAGCCACTGCAGTGTGGTGGTGTCGCCATGGAAGGCTATCTTGCAGAGACGTGATATTCAATATTGATTGGCTGGTCATCATTGTCAGCCATCCAAGATAGACAATTGAATTAAATACACTCAATAGGGGCTAGGGGATAACCATATAGGGAACCCAACACTGCTTGCTTAGGGTTAGGGCTATGGTTTAAAGCTATCCTAGGAACCAAGAAATTGCCTCATAACCCTAACTAAACCTAAGCCAACATTGTACGGCCATTTCGTGAACTTGAAGTGATTTACTAAGTAACTAATGGGCTGTGGCCCTTGGCAAGGCAGTCACGGTACCCATACTAGTACCTGCACGGGTGACCTCAAGCATACCATTGATAATTATAATCCCTGTTCAATAATTGCCACTCATTGGTGGCCTCTCCTGCTTGTTTAAGTTGTTTTACTACATACTGTATGCTGGGTAGATACTAGCTGGGTTGGCTGTATAATATATCTCTGACACCCGAAGATAATGTAATATATATACATTGAGAGGCTTGTTGATGATAAATCCAGAAATTTGATCAACCTTGGTCATATCTGACAATGGATGTCTATATTTCACATGTGGGTAATGTTGATCATATGTTGATATTAAATACTTGGCATGTCATCAGGATGGTGT
>JBBPPC010000365.1:0-20582 GCA_038091775.1 Leccinum olivaceopallidum | reverse complement strand
TTTGGAGACCCCTAGCAGCTCTCGGTTAGCCAGCATTCGACCTGCCCTCTAAGTAACTGACATTCCTTTGTATATAGGTATTGCGCATCGTGCCACGGAGGATATCGTATGGGTAGGTGGCGTCCATTCGAACTCAATCGTTACAGCCGTCTCACTCGGTTTTCCAGGGCGATTACCGTATACCTGCAGGCACAACGGTGTTGGGGAATCATTGGTATGTGAAGCTTGCCTTGGATCACGTCCCCTCGTTAATGCTGTACATGGTTGCATTGAAAAAAGGGCTATTTCTCGTGATCCAGAAGTCTTTCCGGACCCTGATAAGTTTGACATGGCGCGGTGGCTGACGTCGGACGGAAAAGTGAGAGAAGATATCAAATTTCCATACTTTGGATTCGGCAGACGGCGAGCTTGAATTTTTATACGTGTGGGAGATGGCGTTGCTGACAACAGACTGTCTAGGGTTTGTCCAGGACAACACGTTGCCACTAGGCAAGTTCATTTAACCTTAAATATTATTCCAGAAAACTGACGGAGCAACAACACGACTTAGGTCGATTTATATCAACACCGCCTTCATCCTTTGGGCGTTTGACATCTCTGTGGACGAGTCCAAGCCGATTGATGATCTGGGGTTCCTGAGTGGCAAAACTGATCCTATCGGTCTCCACTTTAAGCCCCGAGTCCCGGCAGAAACACTGAAGGAGATGATCGAGGGATAATTTATAGTGTGTGATTGCCGCATTGGACGGGCGATGCCAATGATATCATGACACTACATGTTGCAAGGACATCGTTAGATTTTTCGGTCATTAGTATGGCTCATACTGTAATATTCAAAGTCTAATCATCAGTTCATCATCGTCTTGTGCGAATCCTCGAGTTGGCAGCATGTGGGATCTGGTTTCTAGTCTCCATCGGAGAGCTGCCTGAATTATGAATTTATCTAGTTCCAATCTACGGCCCGTCCGCCGCAGAGTGGGTGCCAGTGGGCGCAGTGCCACACGCCGATCTGACGCGACTCCCACGCAAGGTCAACCCTACACAATGATGCAGCGCCCCGTCCAAGGTTGCTACTCCTAACTAGCACTGTAATTTGTCTGATCGTCTTTTTTTCTATTCAAGGACCCTCTCAGAGTATTACCCTCTCACAATTAGACACCATCAAGTCGGCTCAAAGCATTGCCATCAGTTCAAATGAAAAGATATTTCCGATTTTCATGAAGAAGCTTGAGTCCAAGGAGAGCAGGGACTACGCCAACACCGTCCAGAAACTCGCCGCGTGGTTGAGTTCAGAGAGGGCGTATTATCCGGTTGCGCGTCCCAAGGTGAGCATCTGCAGTCGACTGTTCATGCTCCGTACCAACTCCTTCGCTCGCCAGATCGTCGAGCTTCTTGAGGTGGGTTGATGTCTTTGTCCTCTTGTCAATTCAATCCTTCTGCCTTTGTTTCCAGGTCGCGCTTACGGCTTTCGCCGAAACCTACATGCAACACCCCACCGCTGTGGAGCTGGCACAACATTTACGACAGCTCGTGCAAGCAGTGACGCCATTCAGGCAACTGTTTCCCGAGGCAGAACTCCAGTGTTAGTTTTCTTTCCAGCTGAGTCCCTCTTCACCTGGTCACACCTCTGCAGCGAGACTGCAACGCGTCGCTATCGATACCGAGCAGTGTCTTTCCAGAATTCCGCAAAGTACTGTTAGCACGCCGCCCCAACTACATGTCATTGCTGGGTAAGTCCTTCCCACAATGGCATCCGTCCATGGAACTTTCATCACAACTAGCCCTCCCCCACCCATCCTTACTTCTACGGCTCACCCGCAACCTGGGATGCCTCCCGTGACCATGCCCGGCCATCAAGTCCCAACTGGGCAGATTCGACCTACGCTGTCAATACCGAGTGTCGTGACGGCGGCCCCAAACGGCTCTGGTGGTGTGCATGCACCTCAAGCACCTAACTCTTCCGAGGCAGCTCCGTCCACTCAGGTCGAGACAGTGGCATCTGGCACCATCACAGTTTCGAATAACCCACAGGCTCTCGACGATTCTACCTCTTCAGCTATACTCTCGAAGCCTCTTCCAAAACGTGTACGAAGAGCTGATATTCCACAAGAGCTCGTGGCTCGTGATCTCGATTACTTCAAATCTACTCAGGGTCAGACTGCAGCGACAGTTAAGGAGGACCCTGGTGTATCGTCGCCCAATCTGGGCGAGTCTTCTTCCCCGACGCTAGCGTTTGATGTGTCGCAGGGTTCCGGGCGGTCACCACCGCTGAAGAAGAAGACGGCTCGCATGGTGCCGTCCCGCCACTTACCTCGCCGCATCTCCATCGATATCCCAGAGGGAGCTGTGTCTGGTGTATCTGCTTCGGCCTTACCGCATGCCACTTCCGAGTCGTCAGCTGAGACGGGCGGATCAATTGAAAACAAACTTCTGATGGTCGTTGATGGGGAAAGTCCATCCTTGGAAAAGACGGAGCATAGTGCTCTTCCCGCAGAAATACCCGCATCTTTTGAAGCGCAGGAAAGACCACGGCACGAGAAATTGCAGCCTCTAGAAACGCAACCAGTTGCAACGTCATCAAATAAACAACCTATTGACCAAGAAATACAGATGGGCCATCAATCTTCCTCGGCGGATGCGCCGCTGCTCAATGGCGAAGCCCTCGTGCCAGCTGCACTATCCGCACCTCTTCCCGAAACCATGCCGAATAAGATTGACTCAATGGATGGCCTTACTTCGAATTTAGGTCCCGGTAATCTCCCATCGGATCCTCCAAGCAAACTCGAAACCCTTGAATCTCCGCAGATGTTAGGATTTCCAGATCCTCTTCTCCCGCCTCTCGTGAATGCGTTGGAACCCCCTTTGAACCGAAATTTTAGAATTGCACGAATGCCTTCTCCCTGCCAGTCCTCAGAGTCGGGAACGACATATACGAGCCAGCAGCGATTCGATAGGACCATGACCGTCATTCACGGCACGCGGGGAAAACCGTTCGCACATACCCACCTGATCGACGTCGACCTGAACGAGAGCACGTTTTCCAAGATATCGATGTGGGTGAACAGAAGATCCAATCCGTCGTAAGTAGCGTTTGAGTTATCTGTCACGGCGATTGAGCTAACTGGGCATCATTGCGATAACGCAGTCAAGCGTCTCGGGGGGTTTGCATCTCGCTGGTATGCTACCATCTCCCGCAACTGTGTGACGCGATCAAGCTGAGGAACGAAAAACCCGACGTCGAAAGGCTGGTGTCGCAATTGGCGGGTTCGTGGCCGTGTTCGGGTCGATTGTCTTTGCACATCGTCCGTGACGGCGACGAGAAGAGGAGAGTGACTGTCATCCCGCTCTCGCCCCCACTCTTTGTACGTGTTCCAGGTTGACTTTCTCTCGCAATCGTTTCTTCGACGACTCACTTTTTCCGTTTTCCATCCCATCTCATCCCACTCGTCATCCTGTAGCTGACTCCCGATCGCTCCGTCGACATCTCGTCGCTGCTCAAGCCAGGCACAAACGCGCTGAGGATCAGGCAGCAGGACGACCTGTCCGAATATATGGTGGTGCTGCTTGCGCACCGGCCGACGAGGGCGCAGCTGGCCGAGGTGGCCGAGGTACGGGATAAGGACGAGCGGTGGGGAAGGTTTTTGGACGCGCTTTGTAGGCCGGTGGTTGTGCCGAATGGTGAAGTTTGATAGGCGGGTGTGGACGCGGAATGGATGGTGATCGTGTGAGTGACTGGTCTTGTAGGAACGTGAACTCGGGGGGTCTGTGAAGCAAGTTCATGTCGGAATGCTCTGAACTTGGCGTTTGTTTGTTGCTTGTTTGCTATGAACAAGTTGATGTGTACTGATTCGCAATCGAACCTTCAGGCGTATGGCTTCGTTTCGTGCCGGTCTCGTATCGTTTCCGCGAACCCAGTTTGGTTGGTTTTCGTTTCGTCATTCACTTGACTCTCTGAGACGCTCTGGTCGGCTTAATCTCTCTGGTTGCTGACCTTGATACACCAGGTCTCGTATTAACTGGTGGAGATGATAAACTCAATGACCTTCTAACGGCTGCCTGGGCATCTTGCCCGATCCCGTCAACGCATTAATATTGGCTGCGTCGGAGCATTTCCTATCTCGGTTGTATGCAACCAACCTCTCGATTCAGTAATCGGGATGAGATCAATCCCAAGATCACGATAGGGAGCAAACATTGGACGAGAATGATTGCCATGGGAAAGCTGAATTGAGTGCCGATCACAACGACTCGTGGATTTTCGGCTGGGGCTCCCCGTCCCCGACCTCATCCTTGATCTTCTCGAGCGAACAACTACACAGCAACTCGCCCAATGCTTGGAACGATAGATTATGCGACTGATCCTTACAGCGATAGCATGATGAATTCTACCTTTGGGTTTAGGCGGAGTTTCCGCTTTTTCGACGCGCAGGACAAACTCACTTCTCAACTTCAACGTTCGACTTGAGTACACAACTTGGTGGAAATATTAGATATCTAACCCCTTGGGACATGTGTTATTCGTTAGCGAGGATGGTTATGGTCATGGTGCTTTCTCAATGAAACGGCTTTCAATCCCCACTCGTCAATCGACGTGTTACTGTGCTCGCTTACTGTACGTTCATGAGATCCGAATGCAACCACGGCCGTGGGTGCCAAGGAGAAGTCACGTTGCTGAGTCATCAAGCACATATACACACTTTTCAAAAACCTAACCCGTTCGTTTGGTTGCGCAGGTCGAGTCCGACAAATGCTTTTTGCACGTTCGTTTCGTGCTAGCTCGGCGTGTCGTGCGCGTCTGTTGGCACTCAGACCGCCCACACCACTGCACACAATCCCATCAAGGTCTTTTGCGTCCTCGAGACTTTGTCGAGCGCAGCCTTCGTTTCCTCTACTCTACCCACGCTGGCAGAACAACAGCAAGTCGGACGACCCCACTGACCTCCCCGAGCCGGAGGAGGATGAAGGAGCACCCGAGTCGACGAGCAAGAGAAGTCATGAACCTGCACGCATGGACAGCTCTCAGGACGAAGACCCTGCAGGTTCCTCGGCTGGCTCGTCTCCCCCAAGTTCATCCTCTTCGAACGGCGACGATCCAGCAGATTCTTCTAAACCTCCTTCCCCACCATCCCCACCTCAACGAACTCCCACGCCGAGCTCAATTGCCAAACAGTCCGTCCCGGAAGTCTACCCTCAGGTCCTCGCCCTTCCCATCGCCCGCCGCCCTCTTTTTCCTGGCTTCTACAAGGCTGTCGTCGTCCGCAACCCCGCGGTCGTCGCTGCGATCAAGGAAATGATGACGCGCGGCCAGCCCTACCTCGGTGCGTTTCTTTTGAAAGACGAGAACACGGACAGCGACATCATCACGGACATCAACTCGGTACACCCCGTCGGCGTTTTCGCGCAAATCACGAGCGTATTTTCGGCCAACACGGGGTCGGGAGAGGACAAGGAGGAGGGTCTCACGGCTGTTTTGTATCCTCACAGGCGGATCAAGATCACGGATTTGATAAAGACTGGAGAGCATCTACCACTTGCCAACGTAGCACCGGAAGACGTGCAGACGGTTACACCACCAGAGACGCCGCCCCCATCGCCGTCTACTGACGAAGTCTCCAAGCTCCCTCCTGGTAAACGACGCCGTCTGTGCTCCGTCTTTTCAATTCTGACGTTACAACAGGTCCAGTTCAGACGTCCTTTTTGCACAACCACGCCATCTCGATCGTTCAAGTTGACAACCTCATCACGCAGCCGTACAACAAGGACGACCAGTACATACGCGCCTTCATGTCTGAAATCGTCTCCGTGTTCAAGGACATTGCCCAGCTCAATCCGCTCTTCCGGGACCAGATCACCAACTTCTCGATCAACCAGGTCGCGTCTAACGTCTTCGACGAGCCGGACAAGCTTGCCGACTTTGCGGCGGCCGTATCGAGTGGCGACGTCAGTGAGCTCCAGGACGTGCTCGAGAGTCTGACCGTCGAGGACCGGTTGCGCAAGTCCCTCCTCGTGCTCAAGAAGGAACTCATCAACGCGCAGCTACAGAGCAAGCTCTCGCGCGACGTCGACAGCAAGATCGCCAAGCGCCAGCGCGAGTACTATCTGATGGAGCAGCTCAAGGGGATCAAGAAGGAGCTCGGGATGGAGTCGGATGGCAAGGACAAGCTGATCGAAAAGTTTAGGGAGCGCGCGGCCGCGTTGAAGATGCCTGACAGCGTTCGCAAGGTATTTGACGAGGAGTTGAACAAGCTCATGGGCTTGGAACCCGCCGCTTCCGAGGCGAATGTGACCCGCAACTATCTCGAATGGCTTACTCAGGTCATCGGACTGTTCTTTTTCTTGTCATTTACATGTACTTATTTATCTTCCTTAGATACCCTGGGGCCAGCATTCTCCGGAAAACTTCTCCATCGCACACGCACAAAAGGTTCTTGACGAAGACCACTACGGACTCAAGGAAGTCAAAGACCGCATCCTCGAATTCCTCGCAGTCGGCAAGCTCCGCGGGACTGTCGAAGGCAAGATCATCTGCCTTGTCGGCCCACCGGGCGTCGGTAAGACCTCGATCGGCAAATCCATCGCGCGCGCCCTGGATCGCCGGTTCTTCCGGTTCTCGGTTGGCGGTCTGACTGACGTGGCCGAGATCAAGGGTCATAGGCGGACGTACGTAGGCGCGCTCCCAGGCAAGATCATTCAAGCTCTCAAGAGAGTTGGGACGGAGAACCCGCTGGTGCTAATTGATGAGGTGGACAAGATCGGCAGGGGGATCAATGGAGATCCCGCGAGCGCGTTGTTGGAGATGTTGGATCCCGAGCAGAATAACGGGTTTTTGGATCACTAGTGAGTGTTTTTCTTGTGGTGGGATGAGAACAATCTGACAAGCTACGCAAGCATGGACGTCCCCGTCGATCTGTCCCGCGTTCTCTTTGTCTGCACTGGTGAGTTCCCACGTGACGTGTCTACTTGAAAACACTTAACGCGTTTCTGCGATAGCCAACACTCTGGACACAATACCCGCCCCGTTGCTCGATCGAATGGAGGTTCTCGAAGTGAGCGGCTATGTCTCGGAGGAAAAATGCGTGATCGCGGACAAGTATCTCGGTCCTCAAGCCAAGGAAGCATCTGGTCTCAAGGACGCGGACGTGCTCATCGACCCGTCGACCGTGGATGTGTTGATCAAGTATTACTGCCGGGAGAGTGGTGTGCGGAACTTGAAGAAGCATATCGACAAGGTATGCAGTTAGTCCTGCGCGATGAGACGTCTCTGACTCGCTCTCTTCGCAGATTTATCGAAAGGCGGCGCTCAAGTTAATTCTTGATCTGGGCGAGGACGTGTTTCCAGAGCCGACGCTGAACCCGCAAGTTTCTGGCGCAGAATCACGGACAGTAGAATCGCAAGAGCCGCTACCGCTCGAACCGAGCGAAGTCACTACAGAGTCCTCGACCACTACCCACGAATCGCCGGAGCACAGCAAGAACGAGACCGTGACGACCCAAGAACGCAAACCCCTCCAAGTACCCGATGATATTCACGTCAGGATCACGCCGGAGAACCTGAAGGACTATGTCGGACCACCATTGTATCACAAGGACCGGATGTATGTGAAGCCGCCGCCGCCTGGGGTGAGTACAGGATTGGGATATCTAGGCAACGGGTCGGGGGCAGTCATGCCCGTCGAGGCTACGGTGAGTATTTTAGTGAATGTATGCACGGAAATCTCACGTGCGCGTTCGTCTCTTAGAGCATGCCTGGCAAAGGCAACCTCCAACTGACTGGCAAACTGGGCGAAGTCATCCGGGAGAGCGCTCAGATCGGGTTGAGCTGGGTGAAGGCGCACGCGTACGAGCTCGGAGTGACGGCTTCGGCTGACGAGGCGATTTTGGCGGACCGCGATATCCATGTGCATATGCCCGAGGGGAGTATCGGTAAAGAGGGGCCGAGCGCGGGGACGGCGATATTGAGTGCTTTGGTGTCGTTGGCGACTGGGACGAAGATCAATCCTGATATCGGTGAGTTTTGGGTTTCGTGTCGGTCTTTGGTTGCGGTGGTGGTAACAACACACGCCTCACGACTAGCGATGACCGGCGAGATTTCTCTCGTGGGCCAAGTGCTTCCCGTCGGCGGTCTGAAAGAAAAGATTTTGGCTGCGCACCGGGCGGGTATCAAGACAATCATAGCGCCTGCTGCAAACAGGGCGGATATAGAGGAGAACGTACCCGAGAGCGTCAAGACGGGGATACGGTTCGTGTATGTGGAGGACGTGAGCGAGGTGTTGAGCGAGGTTTTCAGGGGTGAGGTGGTCTTGGAGGGGTGGAGGGAGAAGGGGTTGGTGGTGTAATGGGCTCGGTCGACGGAACGGTGTAGGGAGTGGACGTTGGTGCGGATCGGGCTATCCGGGGTGGACAATTGCCGAGACTGCGTCGACGTGAGGGTGTGAACCCTCTTCCAGGTACCTACCCCCCATTTTCTTCCAAGCAAGACTGCTGCATTTTCAGTGCATACATTTATAGATGTCATGAGCATCCAGGCTTTCCTTCAATTTCACCCTTGCACCGCCGTTTTGATTTCTTCATCGACGATATCTATATATCTACAAGTGTATCATAGGAACAACCCAACTCATTGAATTCACGATGCATCGTCGTGTGTTTCCGCAATACCATTGCACGGATGGTGGTCAAGCAAGCTGGACCACCGGGAACCGAAGAAGCGATGGGGCCGGAGCTACTCGGATCCAGGATTCTTCTGCTTTTCTCTAGCCGCTAGCCCGGGCCGAAGCCATACCTACTATGTTCTTCGATTCGGTACCTCGTACCTTTCCCGCTCCACGATTGCACGTCTGAGTATATACCATCATTCTGTCGTCGTCACATCAAGTCATAACCTGTTATCTGCAAAAGTGACCGCTTGAACAAAAAACCAGCCTCAAGTCTGCGCCGCCTAGTGACAGCTCTCGTCTCCGGTGTGGATTGTGCGAGCGTGTGGTGCCTGAGTGTCGAATCGCTCCGCGAAGTTGGCCATGCTGATCGGTCGATCGATAGTCTTCTTCTGGTCATGCTTTCATGCTTAGGATAGTGGACACTTGCACTGAAGCTTGGGGTACTCTGCGTACCCTTCTTTCATCTCACTCACCAACACCCCACCTAATTTCACTACACTTTTCTATTCACAGGCTGGCTTCTTATTGAGTACCGAGTATTGAGCATCGGACTAGCATCAAAATAAATAGAATTTGGATTGAAGAGCCGACCAACGTTGCACACTATGTGACACAGTGGATGTTATATATACTCGGAGGTCCAACGAGTGAGTGCGGATAATCATACATACCAAGGACTGGAAGAACCAAACTTCTGAGGTGATGAGCATGTGTGATGTCAGACGACGAACGGTGTGCGAGCCAGCAACCCTACGCTGCTGACTCCTCGATCATCGCCTTCTATGTTTCCGTAGGAACCCGAGGCTTAAAGTGCAGGCCGATAGGTTCAGGGTGGTGTTGTGGATTGTCTATGTACCGCAAATCATAGACCGGCTTGGACACATCCACGGAAATCTGAAACGCCCAGAGGACAAAGGCAGTATTGATATAAATCGACCTGTGAGTCACGTCACGTTGCTCAGTCAGTCGATTTCTTTATTTCAAAGGACAAATGGACTCGCTTGTTGGCAATGTGTTGTCCGGGACACACCAGACGATTATGGTTTATCAGATGTTCGCCAACAGACATCGAAGTTTTCGAGAGAAGTATCTCACCGCCTGCCGAAACCAAAGTATGGAAACTTGAGGTCCTCTCTCACGTTTCCGTCCGCCGTCAACCATCGCGTCAAGTCAAACTTGTCTGCGTCTGGGGAGACTTCTGGATCACGAGAAATGGCCTTTTTTGAATAAACGAATCGGTTCAGCGTAAATGAGAGACATCCAAGACATGGTGAAATCACCCACCAGTGATTCCCGTACACCAGGGTCCCTGCAGGTATACGGTAATCACCCTGGAAACAGTTAAGCACAGTGGCGATGACCAAGTCCAAACAGATGACACTCACCCAGATAATGTCCTCCGTGGCGCGGTGAACAAACCCTTGATATACATGGAAGAAATATTAGGTGCTATGGAAGCAAAGACAAATGCTGACGACTAACCAAGGGGTGCTTGAGGTCTCCATCGCTGCGACTCGAGGATAAACGCACGGAGCAAGGGCAGACACTCCTCGTCATCAAATGTGGGAACTGTGAAAGCGTTCATGCTGTGCCAGAGCGATCTTGAAGGAAACAAAGAGACGAACGTCGTCCATTCCCGATGACAGAATCCAGCTCGGCCTGCACTGCGGCCTGCGCATCAGGGTGGAGAGCAGCAGTCATCATCACAATACAGTCAGCAAGTGCTGTCTGAACTGCATCGTGAGGTCAATCGCCATGTGTAATGTTAACGACGAACGGTGTGCGAGCCAGCAAGAACAGAGAACCAGCGAGAAAAGCGATCTCGATTTCGTTCATACTAAACTTCGTCTCTCCCGCGAGGAGGAACTTTGAAAACGAGGGTCCTGAATCGGGATCGTTCTGTGCATAGATTTTTGAACGCGTGATCGGTAACGTTCGAATCTGGGAATATGATTGTCAGAGGGAAAGTGTACCATCTGTGATGTGACTCCGTTCAACATGCGTTGGAACAACTCTCGGTACTCGACGAATCCCTGACGCAGGTTTCGTCCATACCAAGGCAGGTATTTCAACCAAGGCAAGCTGTCCACGAGGTAGGCACCGGGACGTAACGCAGCCACAAAGTTCCAAAATGACTTGTGGATTGCTACCATATCGGGATGTGACGGATGCGTAGGGGTATTTCTCCCATACGTGACCTTGATGATCACGGAGGACGCATATCTAAGAATATAAAATATAAAATAAAATTGGATTGTCGCTGGGGAATGAGATACGCACACCAGTCCATGGTTCTGAAATTGCGCTGGGCTCTCTAATAGACCCATAAGAACCCTTTTCGCATGTAGTACCTGTGTCGATTGGTAATGTCTGCTTCGGAAGTTCCACAGTACAATACAGACAGCATCGCAAGTCGGAGGCTCCTAGCATTCAAGGACCTTGCTGTGTCTGGACGTTAGCCTGGACCCGTTTTGACTCTCGAATCTGAGGTTTTGACTCGACTGAGGTTCCAGGACCCACGTTTTCTCCACAGGTACCACTTACCAATCACAGACCCCAAATGGGTCCCGATAATCAGGAGAAATCCTATGGGGCTGTGAGGCGAACAGCTGTTCGCCACACGAACCTCCAACACAAGAAGTATTTGCACAGGGTAATGTTGAGCAATATAAAGCTCAGTGCTAGGCTCCAGGCTCCAAGCGGGACAGGAATGGATTGTGAATCGTATCACCGCCAGAGGAACCAAGCTCCAAGTAGAGGAAAGAAGGAACGGCTGTCTTCCTGCCCAAGGGTCTGCCTACGGCCGGGAGACTAAAGTAGAGGATGACGACGCAACGTCTTTAGAATCGCCCGCAATCAACTATGCCTCGATTATTGCCTTCAATGTTAGAGTTGAAAGTCGGAGCTTATTCCCTCCGCATCCTTTGAATCATTTCCAGCTGGCGTGACTTAGTCTCTCGTAGGCAGGCCCATAGGTAGGAAGACAATGATCGTTCCTAGGTGTGACTATCATTCGGAGATCACCACTCAGTCGGGTATGAGTGGTCCATACTTACTGTTTGAACCAACGCCCATACGTCAGGAAAAAACTTCACAGAATCGAGCGCGTAAATTGTCGTAATGGACATGCGAATGTCATGACGTGAGTAGAGAATGGAACACACTTTTTCTCCGGAAGACGATGCCCCACGAGGGAGTTTTTATGAGTGAACTTGGAGGAAATCTATAATAGGACTCTGTCTTTCGGACGGACGGACGGACTTGTGAGGAAAAGCACACAGGGCAACGCCAACTTGTGAAATGTTTGCATCAAAAGGCATTGCAGTGTGCGATTTCACACCGGCGGGGATGAAAGGGAACCAAGGAATTAGGAGAGCCTCGGGAATGCTTGTCACGACCGACTTCAGTTGCCACTGCTCGGAGTATGCGGAAAAACTCCGCCTGCTCATCATCTTCATCAAAGACCACAAGTAGCAACTTTGCCAGTTATTGGTTATGATCTTGGTAGGGACAAGCTGCTACGGTCGGTCACCCCCGAGCGGCCGAGCCTGGATCCGGGACAACTCGAGGAGAGGTCGGGTGGATTGAAGGTTCGAAGCTGCCGCGAATGTTAGACGAACGGTTGCGCATCGGACTTGCAAATTTACTACAGTGTCGAGTCTTCGACGTGCTCAGAGCTCACTGAGGCCGCTAGTGCCGCCTTTCCATGGAATGTCGTCCACGACGTAACTTATTGACTTAGGTTATTCATACTTGTCGGAGCCACCTGAGGCGGTTGTGACATATGACACCTCAAGTTCATACAATTAACCCTTGACTACATGCTCATTTGTTTCAGGAAACGTGCCCTCACAGTCGGACACAGAGATTGTGCGACTTCCAGTGGTCTCCCTGGAGATCTGGATCGTTCCATATATACGTTCAAGAAGTGCGCTAATTTCGATGCTAATCTTCACCTCACAACTGACGAGACAGTTTCAGGAAATCCGATGAAGTGGTTCAACGGCAGAAGCTTCGACTCGGGCGTCTGTCTGGATCTATCTACACGCTTCGAGGGTCCGCTAGGCTACGTGCCCGACCACCCTAGAATCGCAAAGCTTCCTCCGCGTAAAGGATCTTTCCATTGATGACTCAATATAATGTATGCTTCATGTCCGTTGAGTCATTCTTCATTCATCATTCTTCAATTCCGGATCTCGATCACTTACGCTGCACGGACCAAGCCTAGCTCGGCAATGGCTACTATCTTTCACGACGCAAGCGATCACGTTACATTCCAATATTTCATCTTGCACAGTCGTTCGAACTGAAACGAACTGGGGGTATCCTATATGTAGTAACGGCCGCGGCGCTTCGTGTCTCACTTCTCCAGCTGTCAGACTCAACCCTGCACAGTTGTACGCGCCCATGAATCATCGCGTAGCAACAATGTTTGGTGGATTCAAGTTGGCAAGCATTCCTCGAACGTAAAATTTCGTGCGTTGGTACCCGTAGTACCCAACATTTTTATGTAGTGTTTTGCACAACATGACTCATGAGACATGTGCATAAGGTCTGTAATTCATGGGACAACATGTGGGGGCGCTTTTCACGTGATATGCTAGTCAACCGGTCGGCAGACTAAGCCCCACACACTGACGCGAATTAGGTAGGAATCATCGTTTTGCAGAAGCGCACGTGTGCACGTTTGCATGAACGCCGGTAACCGACTTGGTTCCGGTTTGCTCTCGACGCTTTTGGCAAAGAGCCGTGCCGGTGAACAATTGTGAATATGACTGTTAAACAGTAAAAAAGTAAGTACTAGTTATGCCACCATGATCTTTGCGGAGATTTCTGGGACCACTTACAGCCACTTTACGCCTTCGATGCTGGCACGCAACGTGGAGTGCTCTCACTTTTTTTTGGGTTTGGCTTAGACTACCCTGTGTGGCAGCAGACCCGAGTCGGACCAATTGAACTTGGTTGGCCAGGTAGGCTCGCGCTATGACAGCAGGTGTGCATTTCCGAATGGGCTCCGGACCATGGACATTCAGTGATTTCAGTGATTGGCAATATTCAACTTGTGGTGGACCCAATTTCAATTTTTTTTTTTACGGCAGAGATGAAGATGTCGCCGCCCAGACCAGGTGGCAGCTCGCCATGCTCCAATTTGACTCCATGAATTGGAAAGAATCAGCCTCGTGGTGACCGGGCGAGGCGCGCCCCGTGAGTCGTGGCGTGGGGAAAGAGGGGGAAAGGGGCAGCTTGGACGTTATCGGCAAAGTTATGTAAGCGTATGGTTCCTGCCAGTGTTACAAGGGACTTTCGAGTTTGTCGCTCTCAAACGAAATCTTCAACAGCAGCTCAGGGCTTTTATATCATATGTCACTCGGGACGTGTGTCTGGAATGTACGCTATATGGTCGAGACACGAGGCTTGGGGTCGACCGTCGACCACCATTCGGTTAGGTTCCGCCACCTGATCGGTTGCCTGCTCGGGGCGCAACATTCTTTTCTTTTTGCTTTTTGTGTCTGGCCAGAGCCGAAATGAGATGATGACATGCATACTGTATGTATGTACATAGCAACACTGCGGTTACCCCACACTTTGATGCCCGTGATGTGCGTGCGACGGGTTGCCCGAAACTTGAGGAGAAGGGGCGGCCGCGTCTCAGATCCGTGGCCGCGGGATGGGTGTCTCCACGTTTCCCCAGCGCGCCGGAAATTCCCTGTGTCGAATTCAAGTCAACACACCGCACAGTTGGTTTGGATATGTACTAGCTCGTGTTATCACTGATAAGTAATTCGCGACGAGTCCGTTCGAGGCCAGTACTAGTGACTGGGCGCAGCTATCGTGTCACAAAATTCTTCGGCCCATGCGAAGAACTATTTATGCATCTCGGGTATTGTTGATGCGGCGGGCGGTCCAAGGTGGTCGCGTCCGATTGATCGGGTGTGTTGCGGTTTCAAGTCTGAATGCCAACGGCCAATACGTACTATTACTTACTGCGCGCGAGATTTTCGTGGCGCGGCTGGCTAGAGCGCAACCGTTGGTTGTAAGTAGGAAGCTGAGCAATCCAGTATACAGTGTCACGGGGCTCTCCGATTGGTCTGATTAGATGGCTTTTTACGTGGACAAGACAAGGTCGTTGGACAAGACGTGGCAGGTGGCACGTTATGGTGGCCGGCTAAAATGTTTGTTTGAGCCTGCCGCAATTTCCATGAGGGAACATGAGTACCTAGGCACATTGTTCCATGTATGTGCCTTGGGGGCCATCGATCACGACGATCTGTGATGGCAGGTCGGGTGGAGTCGGAATAGACTGAATTGCCACTGGATCGAAGGGGTTCCGTGGACGGGACAGCGTTCGCCTGGCAGTATGGAGAGACGGACATTACGTGAAGATAAAGTGAATGAAAAAGAAGTGAAATATGCCTTGGTATAGCTACTAGTAAAAAGACCCGCATGACTATATCTTTGGGCGGGTGGTTCGGGTAGAGAAATAGTTCCGAATTGAGGGGGTAAAATAAATAAAAATAATGTAATATAATATAATTATTAAATTTGGCGGAGACGGGCCGAGTGAACGGGAGCAATTTGCAACTGGACGCCAGGCCGTGCGCGACGCTCACAAGGCCGAGCCTTCTTCTCTCACCAAACGCACGCGCGGTCTTCTCCTTCCCCGCCCTTCCCCGCAGCCATCGCCAGCGACGCCGAGCTCAATTCCCCGCCCACTGTCCCACCCGTCGCCCACGGATCATCCGCTGTCGGTTGCATCATCAAGGAACCGTGATCGTTTCGACCAACGTTCGACTCCTTCTGGGCCTTCCGATTTTTAGCTCCCCTTATTCCGTTTCCAAACGACTGATTATATATCCGTCTCATTTATCGTACCAGTTCCGCTCCTTTCTGGCAACCCATGCTGGCCACCTTTCCCGTCCCCATCCTCTCCGTCACCGCAGAGGCTGTCAGGGATCTCCAGGGTCAGGACGCGCTCTACGGTCTCTGGACAGGTTAGCTCCCTCATTCTTACACGTTTACGCACCCCATCTCTGACTTCTTGCTTTATCAGTCTTCACAAAGTGCAAAGAGTCGGTCCAGGACGGGCGTCGCCTAGAGAACATATCGTGGCGGCTTTGGTATCGCGAGCTCATCCAGCCACAGCACACATTCCATCCGGCAGCTCCCAAGTGTCTCACAAAGGACGAGCGATGTCGCTCCTCGTACTTCGTGGCCACCGCTGACGAGAAGGTCTCACTCAAACTCGAAGGTGAGCACCTCTTGCCTAAATCTGACCAGTGCATCGCAATTTCAGTCATCGCTTACCCGCTCCTCTTTCCTTTCTTGTAGTCCTTGCGTCCGGCTTGCCCTCGCCTTCTGATCTGGCATCGCCATCACCGTTGTCACCCCCAATGCCTAGTATGGTTCCCCCGTCAACCCCGGAACGCCCACGAATATCTCCGCATTCCTCAGGGTCGCCCGTCCCACCCAGCTCTTTCCCCCGTGGCAAATCCACGCCTTGCGTCGGGCGCGTGATTGTTGACATGTTACCCAACCAAATCACTATTCCCCAGCGCAAGCCATCCTCTGCCGCTACCACCACGGCATCACTGTCAACGCCTCCCACGGCACCGCAGCCGTCCCGCTCCTCCGATCTCAACATCCCGCTCGTCCCGCTCGTCCAACTCCCCGTCTCTGGGGAGGCCTCGTTTCCCCGCGTCGTGGTCGTCAACCCTACCCCGCATCCCACCCCACCGATGACGCCGATATTACATGACGATGTACCTGGCGCTCCACAACCACCATCTACGTTCCTTTTACCCCCCCTGCCTCCGCCCGCGCTTAGGCCGACGCCACCATCGGCAGCGTTCAAGGGACAGCAGCCGGCCAAACCGTCTCGCTCGCTAAATCCCTCTGGTCCATTGTCGTCCCATGCTCCGGTCCGCACTGCCGATGACGAATCGTTATCCCGGCAGTCAGATCATCGATTCTTCCTCCAGCAATCTCCCGAAAATGCATCCCCTGAAAGGGGAGATGGTTCGACTGCGAGTGGAAAGTCTCCTTCTGAATTATTCGAAGCGAGCAGCGCCGTATCGAGCCAGATGAAGAGTGTCATGACTGATGTGGATGGGGAAAATGAGGGAATGGAAGATCCGGAGGAGGAAGAGGAAGGGGAAGAAGAGGAGGAGGATCGGCGATCGACGACGGCTGCGGGAGGAGCTGGGGCGAGGCAGGCAGCGCACGGTCGTCAAAATAAGCCAAAGCGAGGAAAGGAAGTTGGGAAGCGTCCTGTGGTGAAGCGGTCGCATTCAGCGAAACTTGTTGCGCCATCGATAGTCAGGAAGCTGTCGACGCAACAGCAGGAACAACAACAACCACATCCGCATCTACAGGCGGGGCGCACAGAAAAGAAGGGCGCCATGTTCAATTTCGGCTCGGGGTCCTCCAATGGGTCGAGGTCGGCAAACGGTTCCACAGACAAGGGGAATGCGGGACCATCTCCCATAGTCAACGGGTTTACGACTGTCCAACCCGCCAAGGTATCCCCTCTACAGGCACACCCACCCGTGATACCCAAAGAGCTTGCCAATGGTCGGCCCACTACTAGCAATCTTGGGCTGAACGGAAACGGGAATGCGAAGGCGAAGGCGACCGTAACGGTCAAGACGAATGGCAATACAAGCACCAACGCTCGATCGCGGAAGACGATTGTTGTTGCGAATTTGTCGTCCGAGTACGAGACAACAGACGGAGAAGACTCTGAAGGGTGGGCCTCTGAGGAGATGGATGCAGAGGACAAGGCGCGCCAGGCTGAGGAGACTCGACTACGCGAAGCTGCCCTGGAAGTTCAACGACAGCGCGATCTGTTTGCCAAAGTTCCGAAGCGTTCTTACTCGAGCCTCAACCGCACGCAATCGGGGCTTTTGTCTCAGCTGATGAACCCCAACCCTGCGGTCCTTCCAACCAACCATCCGTATCGGACAAGTCAGTCGTCGGCCGATATTTCACGTCAGTATCAGCCGCATCAACGTGCACCGGTGCCGCAAAGGAGTACGAGTGCGTATGCTCCACCTCGGCTATCGACGAGTAAGAGCGCTGCTGCGCTCCCGATGGCGGCACAAATCACTGCCGTTAGCAGTTCGAGATCGCAGGCTTCGTCTGGCATGAAACCACAGGAGAGCGAGAAAAATGGATACCGCCCCAAGGGACCTCCCAAGGAGCAAGAGATGGAGGACGACAGTGGCGACGACGCGGAAGACAAAATCCAAATGTCGCAGAGCGTTGCTCACCAGAGGTTGCAAGCATTGATGTCACGCCGAACTTCTGAGCAAGGCACGTCGTCCCATCTTATCCAGGCTGTGGCTATGGAGATGGGTCCCGGCCTGTTGAGCTCGAACACTGCGCCTATTCCGCTCGGACATCCATATAACCTTCCAGCAGCCCCGCCGCCGATGACGCCTCGGACTACCCGACGACGGATGCTCAAGACAGAGTTGTCGGAGAGCATGCGACGACAGTTGTTGTGGGAACGTCAGGTCAGCAGCAATACCAACCCCGCACTCGTCGCGCGGAGAGCAACGCAAGGGTTGAACGGCGTGCGACCGATGACTTCAACCGGCAGCGACGGCGGCAGGGATCCGTCGACGAGAAGCGCCGAGACGCAGGACAGGGACGAACGAAGGCGTCGCGCCATGGCACGGAACCGAAGTTGGGCCGACGATTACCACTATTCGGGGTGGTGAGTCGCGCGTTGGCTCAGATTTCGGCTCAGGATCGTTCCCCCACAATTAGGATCTTGTAATAATTATCTGGTCGCCGTCTTGAACTTTCTCTGTCCTTCTCTCTGGCTCACTCTCACGCACTCTCTGTCGTTGCGGCTCTCGCCCTTGTTTTCGATCTCATCATCATCCCCATCGTGTGGAACATGCTCGTCTCTTGCTTGTTGATACTCATGCTTCGTTGTCATCGTTGACGCTCGCTGTTTTTTCTTTTCTTTTTTTCATTGCCTCTACTCTAACATATGCATGTTCACCACTTGTGACTGCATCTCTGAATTCGGGTTGATGGATTCAGAGTTGTGGGTTTGGTCGCTCTCCGTTCATACCATTGGTTGCACCTGTTGGCATTTCCGTCATATTGCCGTCTCGTCGGTTTCTTTCCTTTTCTTTCTCGCTTTTTTCCACACGGTTATCCCATCCGATCACATAGTTTGTTCCTACCACCCACGATCATATTCCCTCCTCCAACTTGTTCCTATTACGGGTTTGTAACAATAGTTGAGTTCCTCTCCAGGTAGTATATAATCATTTTACTTAGTTGGTACATGGTTTCCTGTCCTTTTTCTGTTCCTCCTTTTTTTTCTTTCCTGGCATGCCATGAGGTTTCATTCCGCCGCTCGCTCGGATTCTCTTTTTTTTGTTGGTTTTGATTTTAACGCGAAATGCTTGTTGCTCTAGTTGCTGCCTTGTTGACAAAGTGTATTGGTTTAATAATGGTTAATTCATACTGCCTCGTCTCTACTGGCTGTTATGGTAGTGGTTATCCTCGTAATGGGTAACGTTGTAAGTTACGGTACGTTCCCCGTTGGTGCCGGTTGCCCGTGGAGTGGGAAGTTGGAACAGGCCACTGTCAGCGGGCGATTTGCTGAGTCATTAGCTCGTATCCCACGCACACTGGCAGTTGGATACTACTATGTACCCCGGTGTTGCAAACCCGCGGAAGTAATCTGTACTGGATGACCGCGGGGTAGGGCAAGACAGGGTAGGGCAGCGTGAGGGTTACGGTTGGGTAGGGTACTGTCTTATTCAAATCCACTGGCGAAGTCCAGAGGTGGAATAGGGGATTACGGCGAAACGAGCCTGAGATTCGAATTCGAATATCAATCGACTAGTCTAGGTTGGTCGGCTTGGCTGATCCGGGCAGCCCGACCTCGAACTTCGGCCCCAAGTTGCTGTATCAGGCCAAAGTTGCGGCTTTCAGCTTCAGGGTCGACGACTTGGGGGTTTCAGCGGGTTTCGTCTTTTTATTGATGATGTTAGCAATGGTTCGATAAGTGAAATCGGGGAGCTCGTATACATATATCGCTGTAATCATGAAGGGGATTGGGAGGCTGAGTGCCCGCCGGCCCGCCGGGGGCCCATGCATCACGCGTGCGCGCGGACGGATCAGATCGTGAGTTATTGGACGGGATCATTTTCCGAGGTCGCGAATTGTGATGAAATTGAATGAGATTGGTTGGTGGATCGGATGCGTTTGTCTAACTGGAGATTTGAACGGTGGGACCACCGCAAAGTCGTGAAATATCTTGTCCTTTTTTTGTGCTAGACTTCTGTTGGCTTCACACGACGACACAGATCTATCCGCGGTCACCGGAAACTTTTCCCTTCCTTTTTTGCTCCATGTGGCTGTGCAGCTTACACCCTTCCTCCTCTGGTCTTTCTAGCCGCCGTGACTCCGTTGTGTGTTTCGATTTGCGATATCTCACCTTCAAGAGCTCGTCGCATTCGCTCCAAGTACCTTGAATCAACGGCATCGACACTAGTGACGACAGCAACCCATGTCTTCTGCTGAAGAGGACTACAATGACAATGGGGATAACTCGACTGCGGTACCCGACAACAAGAAGCGGCGAGTTCAACGGGCTTGCGATACCTGTCGCCGCAAGAAGAGTCAGTCTCCCTTTTTTGTCTCAGTAGTCAGGCGCACCTGAAGAACGATTGACTAACTCACGCTACGACTTTTTTGTTATATTTCCGTACCTGGCAGTCCGATGTAAGCATTCATTATGCCTTCCGGCCCTTTTTCTCCGTGTGCTCCTGCAGCTGATGAATTCGTACGTTAATAGGCGATGGAAGTCAGATGCCAGGGAACCGATGTTCTAATTGCATTGCATACACTTTGGAATGTACGTACGTCGAGGCGGCAAAGGTATGTGTCCCAATCTCT
>JBBPPC010000364.1:0-20607 GCA_038091775.1 Leccinum olivaceopallidum | reverse complement strand
ACAAGGGGGAACAGCGGCAATGGCTTAAAGACCGAACAACGTTCACCATAAGAAAACAAGAAAACAAAGGTACACTTACCGAAAATAAAATATGCACCCTTATTCCATGCCGTCCTTGGCATGAATAGGAAACTATGACGCAACGCGCCAGTATGATCCTCGATCAGCAATTTACTGACAGTGCCTCGACGTTTGCTCGAGATATGGACGATGATGGTAGCATATCGAAACTCTATCGCGGTGGGAGTTGAGTACAACGGAAATGGAAAAAAAAGGATCGAGTCGGAGTGGGTACCAATCCAACTTGGGCCGAGTTTAGCTCGACAGCCCAGAAAACGACGTCACAGTGTTCAAAGTGGGAATGTGTGCAGACGACAAAGATCCTTGCACATATGCTGAATTTGATTCACAATGGACGGACACTGCTTGCACGGGGTCAGTCGTGGTGCGCGACATAGCCAATGAAACTTACGACTCAAACGTTGCAAAACATTCCAGTGCTACGAGGAACAAGATGCAAAGAGCCAATTGTTGTGCCAACGTGGGATTCATTTGGGACAGCTGTCAGTGATCATCGCTGTGGCAGGAAAAAAAACTCGGGCGCGAAACCCCCGATCATTCGGGCGTCTATAGATAAGCCAGCGTGCTTCTAAAATGAACACAATCGTCTTTTTCTAACCGTTCGCTTGTGTGTCCCAGTGCCGTGCACGATGCTGTGTGCTCGTAACGGCGGGCGCTACTTGGAATCAATGCTATAACTGTCGAGACAGTCAAACAAAGAACGACATACCCTAGCCAGAATGGTTACCATTGAAGGCCTAGTGGTTGACCTACTACGTTCTAACATACTCTGCACCCAGTTCGAGACAAAGGGTGGTAATCAGTGAAACCCTAACCTGCATGATGATGCAAGACTTCATTCGAACCTGCTGGAGGATTGTGTTGCTTCAAGTTCTCTCCAAATTGGGACACTGGCATGTGCCCATAGCCCTGAGCGTCTGTCAATTGTGACCACTACTTATCGCCGAGGCATTGGCAATCAGCGCCGAGAACTTAATTATATGAATCGCCGTTGCGCAGAGGCCGATGTTCCTAGGATCTGGAATTGAAATAACCATCGTTCCGCAGCCGCTTACTCTGCCAGTGTGCGGCACTATAGCGAGATACAGACAAGCAAGAAACTGATCTGTCAATGTCTTGCGATCAAGTCAACGAGCCGGAAGTTGAAGGCCCGGTATTCTCCCTCGTGGGCGTCTAGCTTGCTCCGTAAAGCCCCGAAGTCTCCTAACCTCCACGTCCTCGATATGCTACCATGCTACCATGCTACCAGCGCCCGAAGGCCTAGGAGCCGTCTGGCACGTCTTGTAAGACCCTCTCCTCGGTGAGAAGACCACGCCAGGGGGTACAGCGACAAGACCACGGATATCGGCGGTATTGACCGACTCATCTCCGTCGAATTCCGAAGGCGCTGGCGGTTGTCTAAATTCTCAAAGGATTGAGATGTGGCAGTGAATGATCTAACCAGAGGTTGAGTCGGAGGAACAAGAAATTGTTTCCAGACTGCTTGTGCCTATCGGGTAAGTTCCGCCAGCTTGGAGGAGCCTCAATTCCTAGTAAGCATCATGAAAGCACGGGGTGATCAAAAATTCTCGGCAAATATTCGATGCAGTGCTTCAAGCACCATGTGCTCTCCAACAAACCTTCGGATTGGTCGGAGCAACCCTTGTCATAGAGACTCTGCAGCATGATTGCCTTGTTTTCAGCGGTCGCAATGTCATAGCTTGGCGAGATGGCCAATGGCCATGGACGAGATGGAGTGGGAATGGTGGATGACGTCCCTGGCACATAACACATACTTACTCTCTCTGCTGACAATATTGGAACCCGCGCTCGACTGCAGCGCCATGGCCGCCTTGTTCTGATTAGACCGAGGACCTAACAGATCCCATTTCTAATCTTGATCTGCCAGCGATGACGACTCGGATCAGCGAGATGGTCAGCTACGATTGGCTGGTAGCCGATGGTAGCCGACCATAGCCAAAGCTTGAAACCCTTCGATGTATGTTGTCTCATGCCAGTCCTCGGAAGTTTCTTTTCTTGATACCACGCCTGATTCCAAGGAACTCAGATGAGGCGATGAATCCAAGCAGCAGAATGGAGATATGAAGTAAATAAAGCAGAGACTTGTCCCATATCGAGTAGAGACGCCCGCTAGGCACAAATAGTAGGCAATTCTCGTGGAAGCACGGATGATCAGAACATATGCGATGTGGACTTCGGTGAATTGCAAAACAACCGAATGTATACCATGGATCTAGATAAATGGCACACGGTGCTTGCTTTATTCCTTCCACGGATATTCAAACTTTGGTTGGTCTTTGCGCCTCCAAAGCTTTCTCCTGAAGCAGATCGTGAATGGCTATCCATACGGGCGATAATACGACACAAACTTCTTCTTAGTTGTTAGGTTCTCAGCGAATACCTCGATGCACTGCTTTGCCTTGAACTCTCGAATAAACCGAGGATCCCTGGTGCAGTATGCAGTGAGAAAACACGCGACAAGCACACAGAGCCTTACCAAAGCTCGCTAGCAATGCCCAAGTCCTTGCAACATCTCATAAGAGCATTGCTCTTGCATCCTTCGGCAGCAGTAGGGATGCCGGAGGGATCAAAATACTCGTTTTCACCTCGAGCTATGGCCACGAGTCTGTAAAGTGGGTTCGTCAGTCAGGGGAACACGTCGTGTAGTAAAGCTCCCACCGTCCCTGGCAAACGAGAGCATACTCTCTGCTGACTATCCTTGAACCCACGTTTGTCTCCGTTCTTGGAGCCAGTCCCCATGCGCCAGGTCCGAAGGCCTTGTTCAAGATACGACGGTATTTGATTTCTGGCAGGTAAATAAGTCCGTCTGCGGTGGAATAAGTCAGGACTGATCGAGAATAACGAAGAGCGGGACGCACCAGGTTTGATTTCGATATCCAATTGGTCAAGGGGTGAGAGGAGAATCTCCGCAATTTCCCTTGGGAATGCTTCCACGGAGAGACCGTGGTAACTCTTCGACCAATCACTGGCCCCATTATCACTCCCTGATACAAAATCCCCGGGAAACGCGATTTGAGAGACACGTGAAGACCCGGACTCTGGAGAGAGGCCGTTCTCTGGAGGTACGTCATTTTTGAGTACTTCGCGTACGCCAGCTACATCCGCTACGGCTTCAGAGATGTCTTCTCGACTGATTTCGTTTGTAGTTGTGCTGGCTGGAGCTTTTGTTACGCGTGAGGTGGATGCGACAGAACGAGCGGGGTAGGTACGCGTCGAGGTAGCGTAGGTTCGGTGACACAAAATGCCAGCCCCCAAGCGAGACAGAACGCGCAGCGACACAAAGCCTGGCACTTTTTGCGATAAGGCTCAACCAAGTTGCTCTGCACTGCCACCACACTGGCGATGACGGCGATGGCAACGCCAATACCAAGGGCAGTGGAGATGGCGGGACCGCCGGTGCTCAGGACAGCGAGGACGTTGCCGATGCCGAGGGTAGGAGGGACTGCAGAAGCAGCAAGTACGTTGTCGCCGTTGACGACAACGACGGCGATAATGGATTCAGACGAGGGGAGCGTGAGAGATTAGCCGTAGCGAGTGCACGGCAGCCGTCCCGAAGGTGCCCGCTGAGCGGATCCTTAGTACATAGCCATATCCTAAGTACGTAGGCTATTCCTGGACCCTTTAGGGTTCCAGGTTTAGCGGCCGTTTTCTGGAGACGTTCTTATACTATACAAGCGGAACCTTCGGACGTAAGGAAAGCGCAGTGTTTGTGGCCTGGCAGGATTTGCACGGAAATCAGGTAGGTCAGGGAATTACAGATTACACGGATGGTATGGAACTCAAGTGGTAAACAATATCATTGACGGTGTCGTCTGTGTGCACGCGGTCAATGCAGAAGTAATCATGTTGTTGCATACTAATATGGGGGAAGAAGCAAGTATGAAAATGATCAGGAGCGCAGAAAGGGAAAAAGTCATACGTCTGAGACTCCTCTGAATCATCTTCCCTTGCTCACCTCTCGCTGTGCAACAACTTCTCGACGACGATGTGACGTGGCACCACGACAATGGTAACTTGAAGTCGACAAACACGACCGTCCACCCTCCTCACCCTCCTCACTCGCGCAGCAACTCAAGGCGACAACGTGACAACACCTCAACGACGACGACGGTGAGCACACGTCATCGCCGTCGTTCTTACCTTCCTCACCCCGGTCCTCCCTCGCTCGCGTAACAACAGCGGCACCACGACCACAACGCAACAACTGACGTGACGACGACGACGCAGCACCGTTGTGATCACCACGATGAGGATGGTACGATCACGCGAATAGTGATGCTATGACGAACGACGCGAGGTGGCAACACGGCGAATCGTGTTGGCGGGCACTACGACAAGGCAGGGACCATACCTCCCCCGTTGCTACAGTAGAGTCACGGTTAGTAGGACGCAAATGCTTGCATCCCCGAGAGGGGGGTAGTTTATTGAACGACATTCGAGCGCAAGGGTGTCTATCCGAGTCAACGCGCGAGTCTCGTCTGTTGGCGGGCACTACAACAAGGCAGGGACCATACCTCCCCCGTTGCTACAGTAGAGTCACGGTCAGTAGGACGTAAATACTTGCATCCCTGAGAGGGGGGTGGTTTCTTGGACGACATTCGAGCGCAAGGGTGTCTATCTGAGTCAACGCGTGAGTCTCGTCTGCCTGCAACCTCACACAAAAATTGGGGGAAACAGACCAACGGATCCGGGCCGTGGCACCTGACCCGAACTCAATAGCACGGATGATGGCGTTCAGTTGCGGTGGGTTGAGCGAGGCATCGAGCACTTTGCCCGTATTACATCTGCGCACGACTTCTCCCGCGATTTCGAGGTCTGGAAACTTTACTGTATCCATTTCCATTTCCGTGGTACTTACCTTATTGGCAGAATTCCTCGAAGTTCAATCCCGCCGACTTGCACCATGGCCTTTGGAACCGATGTGACCCAGCTGCGCTCCAGCCTCCAAGGATGATTCTGTCCGGGATGCCCAGTTGTTCTCCATCATTGCTGCGCGCCTTCAAGTTGATGCGCTTGACGCCGCTTTCGTGCCCCGCTCGCCTTTGCCTCGGCCTCGAATGCGGGGTCTGATGCCCCCTCCTCTACCCCCCTCCCATCCATCGCGTCTTCTGCCGCCGCGCCCCGCACAAGCAGGGTCGCGCACGATCTGATCTGATCAAACGTTCAAGTCTCGAGTTTCTCCGGGATGGCGTCTGATAGTTGCTTCGCGGCGTTTCATTTCGTTTTCTGATGTTTCTTTTTCGAAGGGGCCAAAAGAAAAAAGAAAAAAATAGGTAAGCTCCGGAAGGTGACCGCCGTACACTGGCAGGTGTCTTACGACCACAAGCGAGCTGGCACCGCCCAAATTTCAAAAAGCCAAACGAACGCTTCAACACGACGACCACGACTCCGCACGGCAGGTCTATTCTTTTGCGGGTAAGTATAGTATGTACGAGAAATATCCCACGTCGTATTGCAAAAAAACCGGCTGCTTGGCAGGCTCGACAACGACGCATGTTCTTCAACTTGAACCTTCCCCTAAACTTATCAGCCCTGTGGCAGACTCAGCTACATCTCTTCGCAGGGGGAAATGAACTTATTGCGGCGGGGCGTCCGGGTGGACGAGGGTGATCCCTACCGGAATGGTCTAGGAGAGGCAACCTCCCCTCGGCCAGAACGAAACCGAACGTCCGGGGGCGCCTAGAACGTAAGTCGTTGTATACAACTGTGGTCCCCAACCCCATTATTCGAGCGGTTTTTTAATCGCCCCGCGAACACCACGCGATGATAATCTTACTCGAGGCTTCCAAGTTATTTACGGTGGGTTCCTCACATCGATACCCTGTATGCTCTACCAACGATCGCTGCCAACATTCAGGACTGTCACTGGCACGACGCCCTCGGCTTCCAAACGCGTATCAATATATAAATTATAATATAATCTTGTCGTTTAGCTTCGATCCGCAGATCTCCTCCATCTTCACGCGTTCACATCCGCAATCGCAGCCGAGCCCGAGGGCCAAACGAACAACAAGCGAAAGAATGAAACAAGAAAAACAAGCGCGAGGGGTCCGCTTACATTCCGACTGGAACCCGCGCCCTCGTGCGGGGTTCGGTATCGATTCTGTCTCTCTGTCTCTCTGTCTCATCGTCTATCATCTATTTTATCTGCCCTTTCCCCCACTCGCGTTTCCGCGGACAGGCAAAAGAATATAGGAAAAAAGGCGGATCGACGGTCCGGTGTACCCTCAACACGCGCATACGCGCGGGATGCGATCGATCCTGTCGCCGCGCCGCCGCCACCCATTGTATCCATTAAGTCAACGAGGCAGAATGGAGCGCCGCCCCCTCACCCTTTTTTGTGCATCGGCGGCGGGAGTTGGTCATCATCTCATCGACGGGTCTCCTCCGGAATGTCGTGATCTATAGGGCGAGGATGGGCGTAACCTGCGTGATCACAGTGTGAGACTCGGAGCCTGCTTGTTGTAAATGCTTAATTTCTTTTTCCCGGTTGTCTGCTGTATCTTATCATACCGTACTGCCCTCATCGCTTTGCGCTAACAATTACTGTACTCTATATACCTCCTGCACCCGCAGAGACATTGTGTCTGTAGATAGTGCTTTTGGAAGACATACACCGTACTAGTACGAGCGTGATCGTGAGCTGCCTATTACATAATAAATTAGACATGACACGCTTCCCACATCACCGGCTGGTTCATTTGCGACGAGATCGAGTTGAGAATCCGTTCTCGAACAGCGCCCACGGTGACGCGATGTTTGCAGGATCTGTCCAGCCAGACATCGTTTCGCTATTCTCCTCCACTGGCAGCGATCCCCTGGGCCTGTTCTCGCTGCATGTTGACGGCAGCCTGCCCTCTGATTCTTTCTTTCATCTTCTAAATGACTCTACATCGCTTCCCGCACCACCTCCACCGGCCGTTCTGATATCAACGCCGTCCGTCTACCGTGACGAGTACTCGGATACCAGCCAACTTGAAGGCACCAACTAAGCCAAACCGTGCTCCACATCCAATCTCCGACCCTGCGCAAGACTTTCATTCAGTGCCCCCCTTCGGCTCCGTCGTCCTCTGGCAGCGGTGGGCTCGGACTAAAACATACTTGGCTGCACATCCAAGTCCGTAACTTGGCAAGAGATTGGTCGTTCAAGGTCGGCATAGTCGATAAGATGGGTAGACAGGGAATCGTTCGATGTTCCACATTTCAGGTGCACTTTTCATCACTCCCGTTTCCCCGGTCGCACTCGTCTTTGCATTGCGATCGCTCATGTAAAATGATATAATCAGAAATCGCCGAAGCTCGTTCGTAATCGCAACGCGTCCCCGCTGCTTCACCTCCCCCTCGTATTTCCGCCGCCTTCATCGAACGCTCTAACCACATGGTCGACCATCGCGCTTAGTCTTCCGCAATTCGTCTCCCAGTTTGCTTCCCTCGCTCGTGTCCAATCGTCAAGCGGATTGGACGCCCATTACCCTGCGGAGAGAGTTACTAGGGACGTTCAACCAGGTCCCCTTGCCTTCTGGGACGTATTCCCATCTCGCTTCCATAAGGATCTATGCGACTTGTCGTTTATGAAGGATCTGGTTGAGCGAATCCGCCCGCTCGCAGAGAATATCGTTGACGAAAACATAGGATCTTCGGCCAACGGAAGCTCGTAAACACCCTCGCAGAACATTTTTGGAGATTCAAACAAAGTTCTACCATTTGCCATCTGGACCGTCGAAGATTTCCGATGAGTCGGAATCCTGGGCAGTGAGAGGGTAGAGGACCCAGCGCACGTCCAGTATGGCCAATTGAGACTTGCAGTGGCTTTCAAGGTGAATACTATCAATATAAAATCAGTATGTATGCTTCACTTCAGGGATAGCATTTCCGATCTATCGGCTTTTCTTATCGTTAGGCTCGACCAGGAGGGAAAGGCGGATTTCTCTATATGTGAAGTACTCCAAGCAGACCACTCTCAAAGGCGAACATGTTGCGGGAGGATCATCTCTTTTGGCCTGTACTCGTGCTTGCTGAGCTGATCGAATCGAGGGTCCTACCGTTACCGGCGTGATGGCAAGTTCTTGAGGCATCATGATCGATTCGATCGACGCACATGGCAGGGCACTGCTATATGGTTTTGCCGTCTCTCGGGGAATACTTCTTTACGAACGTTGAAACTTTGAACGTTCGACGCTCGCTCATCCACGCCCAACCAACCTCGTCATCCGGCGATCAGGCGTGGGATGCCCAGCAGCCCACATGGCGCCTGGTCGATCGGCGCCCTCGCTGCACACGATACGGTTCACTGATTGTTCCGTCACCAACGTTATCGATGACGGTCCATCAAGACCCAGACGCAGGCTGTACCTCATTGCCGATCGCTTTTACCTGGCCGGGTGAAGGTGCGACGGTCGGGAGAATAAAAATACCAATCATAATCACGACGATAAAAGTCAGTCGACTCTTGCCTTGCAAAGAGGTGCGGGGATAATCCGAGCCTGTGCGATTGGACCGGACGTGAATGCACAGTCGACCCACCATGGGAAGTTCATTTACTTAATATGATCCCGTGTACATTCTTGTGTCATTGAGTGGTTCAAGTCGACCCCATATCAAAAAGTTAATCACCACTGGCCCAAACAACTACTGTAGCGACGCCGTCAGAGTCACGTGGGAATATCTGGAATCCCAGTATAATTTCGGTCCCGGTTCTGTCCCGTCGCCAACGATCCTCCACAAGAGAAGATTGAGTTCCGGTAGAAAATCCTGCGAGCAGCTCTACTAAGTCCATCCCATCATCCATCATATGCTATGACGCAGATGGGGCTTTTTTGTGCACTTTAGGGACAAAAACTACATGCTCCAACTTCCCGTGGGGACACGCTGCACGGCGCACGCCACACTCGTAAAACGTAACGTAAGCCATAATATTTGTATTCAAGTCTCACTCTTTTCGGTGCCCAGACGATGACTCACAACGAGGGTCCATGCCGCTATAACGTCCCCAGTCACTGCTCCAAATCGGCGTCTGCCGTTATAAAGACCACAGCGTATCCACGATGCACGACATCGCGCCAGAAGTTCATGTGCCTTATCACAAATGAATTTGTTGTGACTCACAAGGTTTGCTCCGTTGTCTCTGAACTTATCGATCCGACGGTAATCAAGCAGGGACCCTTAATTACTGGCGCGATCTCCCCCCGTTATAACGAAATCCGACCCGGGGATTATTGGTCGACTAAGTTTGTATACCCCCTGGAAAGGATGAACCGAGAAAGAGGGAACTCGTCCTGGGTCTCCCAAACTCCGTCCGCACCTTAACAGCGTGTTCAACACTATGTCTGCTAGAACCGTGATTTATGAGCGTACCATCTTGTGATTAGTACTGCAGTAGTAGCCTGCTCGAGGCGAACCTTGAGCTTAATTGATGAAATCGACCTGTCGGACCGCAATGATACTTGAAAAAAAGATACACTTCTACTTCCATCTAGCGCTCGAAAAACATAAAGGCGTGGGATCGACCAAAGATGTTTATATGCTATCAAGCCAGCATGAGCACCCAGCTTTAGAAACCTATCGCACCCGTGCGGCGCGGTGTAATTTCCTGAAGCAACGTGCACACACGCCTCAGACGACTCTGCGAGAAGCGAAGTTAGAGCGAACACATGTAACTCGTGGGACGACTGGAAGTGCAACAAATCCGACATGATGGTAACGTCGTATCCTGACAACGATGCGCTGCGAAAGTCCCTAGGTATAAAGAATGAAATTCAAGTAAGCTGCTATAAATGATCGAAGTGCAATGAATCGGTGGAGTCAAACTTACAAAAGGTAGTTTCCGTTCCCCATTCGTTTCCCATTGTTCCTTGTATGTTTGCGTTGAGATTACCCACAATGCCATCGTCTAAATAATCGGTTACGACGATCGAGGATGGGAGCTGGATCATGCTGGCCGCTAGGAGCGAGGGCAGTGCGCACCCTACGCCGAGCTCCACAACTAAAGTTACGGTCAGCAAAAAAGAATCACTTTAGTGAACCGTAAAATAAAATTCAGGTTTGTCTAGACGGCTTACTGCGACGACCTACAACCGGCAAATTCGGTCAAGTTGTCAACGTGATAGGCGATAGCGATCACTCTGGCCGATAACAAATCACGATCAAGTCACCTACCCCTTGAACCTAGTCAACTCGTGCAGTATTTGAGTCGCCGGACGACAGTCCTGTGATTCACACCGGTCTCTCGGTAGACTCTGGGCTTGCGCGGTCGTGTTTCAGCGGCTGATACACGCAATCAGCTTGGTGATACCCGCCGGGCACGGGGGCGGGTTGATAAGGCTTGTCTCCATGTACATCTGGCCGCGGTGGCCGGAGATACATACGACCTTGCTTGAAACCAAACTGTTCCCTTCGTCTGAGCGTTGGCCAGGTTCTTGTTTCGATCAAGATCCGAACGAGGTATGTATGTACTAATCACTGGCAAAAGAATTGAAGGTCGAGAGCGCTCGATATCATTGTATTATTGCTAGCGGGGCTGAGACTCGGGATGTTCACTTACCTAAAGTCAATCTCGGTCGACTCCACTTCCCCCGTGCACGGAAGATTCCTATTTTGATATATTCCGTGTAGAGCGTCGACAGGTTTTGCCAAGGCCATTTGTCGGTGATGCGACGTTATCCCCGCCGACTTGTCTGTCTTCCCTCGTGGACCTCACCACTATCTGTCATTCCAGCAGGATCGTCTACTTGACTCTTCGGGAGAGACGCTTGGAGGGACCGGACCGCATCTTTTCTTCGTTCGAGTCGGAGCGTTGTCGATATTACATATGTGACATAGTTCTTACCTTCATGATGCGACACGACAGGGCGGCATGCAGTGAGCATGGCATCTGAGCGGGGGTGTTTATGTTGAAAGCATGCGGTATGTATTGCTCGATATCGATGGAGTCGCCTCGATCGGAAGTCGTCCTCGACATGATGGAGCAGTGGTGGCGCGTGACCTTCCTAGAACAAAGTTCTTTTCTTTTCTGCGTCCGCCGTCCACTGGTTTTTGCCCACATCACATCGATACCGCCTTGTTGCCTTGTTCGAGAATCATTAACTCACTAGAAGGTCAACGTTGCGTATGTCCGCTTACGGTGCCCTTTCACGTCCAGCGAAGTCCACCAACTTCCATCTTCCCACGACGGCGTGGCGCCATCCACGCATCCACGCCGCTGTCACTGTCTTCCACCTTGACCGCATCTGCGATTGGGTCGGCCAGTAGCACTGACGCAGGTGTGGAGGACAGCAAGGCCTGTTCAACTACCTGCATGCCGTCTTTGCAGACGAAGTCGACAAGGGACTCACATATCCCCAAGAGGACATGTGCGACCCCGAAACGTTCAAGACATACTTTTTTGCCGCGGACATCGTGATCGCTCTAAGGGCTGGAATTGCGCACAACCCCAGGCCCGCAGACTCTGAGTCGGATTTTACTATGTGCGTTGATCATCGTTTCTCATCGTTTCTACGTTCGCATCATCATTATTGTTCGTTTAGCGACAAGTTTCATGATACACCATACTGTTGTTGAACGCCGTCAGCGTGGCCATGCCGACAGGGTCTTGTTTCATTCTCATTCTCATTCCTAGTCTGTGGGTCCCGTCGCGCCAACCCTTGCCTCCTTGCATCGGTATGTCGTGTACACGTCGCTGTAGTCTCGAAACCCGACGTTCCGTTTTTGGGCTGACACCCGATGCAAATGCTTCCTAGAACTGATCGACACCCAAAATGGATGGTGGACGAGACTAACGTCGCTGATCGTATGCCCGTACTTCACTTCCGTCTAGATCAACTTACCCAACTATCCAGGCCGCTCTTCGCACGTAAGGCTCTTTCCCCTACCCACCGTTACGTTCCAAATCCTGATTGCTTCCACCGTATATTGCCGTCCATAGATTTGCAACGCGGGCTTCGTTGTCCCCCGTCGCAGTGGAACGGCGGCTACAACCGCGTCCTCGCACGATCGTTCTTGTACTACGCACCGCGGCTAGGGTACCGGGCGAGCGTGTTCAACTTGGTGTGTGTCAACAACATGGCGAGCGTTCGGTGTGTGCCATCGCTTTCTGATGTGCCGTAGATGATGGTAGATCTATATGAATGACATATTCTTTGCATGATGCAGCATCTGGGAGTCACTTGGATTCGTCAAGGCAGGATTGACTCGGATACCGAGGCAGGAAGACTCAAAAGGGACGGATGGGCCAGGGGAAGAATACGTCGTACGATATGGAGACGTGCCGGCTTCGTGGAGCCTATCTCCATGCCATTTCCGGCTGCCATGGTCACTGGCTGAATACAACTTACAGATAATGCAAATATGAGTTCTTAATGCCATTATTGCACCATCATGGCTGTCCATCACACCCGCGTGAATGCATGCCAACAGGCGAACGGTGCGATCTGTCTGATCAGGTGACATCCGGAAATCATGTCACGATAAGCAAAATTATCGGCTCGGATCAGAAAAGACGCTAAATAAACGAACAGGGGGATGCATAGGTCAAGGTGCACACGTGCACTGCTGGGATGGCAAGTCCTGGAGAGCTCGCCAAATCTGGCGTTCATGCCACAGGCACGTGGAGCGCTAGACGGATTCGAGTATGGATGCCCAACTTGAATGCCCATGATTGCCCGGAGAGAACTTTGGGGATCGACAAATTCACCTACGTCGCTCAGTTGTCTGCCTCGGGCTCCATTTCACGCGCGACTGCCCTCAGGCTTCCAGCAACCAACGGTTGGGTCATACTCAATGCCAAGGGCATCTGGGTTGATGCCCAGTTCCGCTCCTACTGCTACTTGTTCAATGGGCTGCGGGATTGCCATACCCCTGCCTCCGACTGCAGACACCGTATCAGTGCACCATCTGCAGGTCGTGTGAGCACAACGCCCAATCCCACTCTGATCTCTGATCTCCTGCCTATCATCACTCCTCTCATCCCGGACCGTTGGGAGGAGTCGCTTCGCGCCTGTGGCGAGGCCATTTGGTCCCGACTACCAGTTCAGTAATATCTCAGAGGGCTGCGCTCGGGTTTCCGCCTTGGCATCTCCTCTTCCATTTCTTCCGTTTTTATGCCAACTTCGTTTCCTCGCAGATAGCCGTTGAACTCGCCGCGGATTTGATCCCGTCTTCATAGATTCTCATCTCGGCCCCTTCCGTACCTATCGGTTGTTTTATTCTGTTTCAGGCAAGCCCCCCCCCCGCCTTATTCAAGATCACTCGTTCCCTCATAATGATCATGGGCTCCATCAACAAATCGACCCCGGCGCCTCCTTCCGATTGGGTTTTTTTGCAGACTGTTTTCTTCGTCTCCAATTTCCTCGGACACAAACTGTGGTTCTCCATTTCATGCATTTGCTCAGCTGACTCGGATAACCCTGCCGATGATCCTTCGCGCGGCCGGTTCCCTTTGCGCCTTCGCAACTTGTTTCGCTTTTATCCCGCCTCTGCCTACAGTCCTACGCGCGCGTTTCTCTGCCATATGCCCTTGTCATCTTCTGGTCGGCTCCCCCTTGTCTTCTATCGTATCATGTAACTAGTCTGTTTGTACCTAATCTGTTTTATAATTGACAATTGTTGGGTTTCACCCCGCCGACCATCTTCAAACCAACAGTGTCGTGACTCCTCTTCTCTGGATTCGTGCGCCTTTGCCGCGCCATTCCGACCATCTTCAAACCATTCCCTCCCTCTCCCTCTCCCACCCTTTGCTGCGACAACGACGCGACAACGGCGACACGACGGTCCCATCTACGCTCCCCGTGACTCCCTCTCCCTCTCCTGTACACACGCCGTTTCAGGGACGACATGCCTGCCCGCCTTCGCCCTCGCCCCTCCCGTCACTTGCCAATCCACGATGACGATGCCAACCGCTTTGAATAGCTCAAGTTATTACTCTGCTTGTCCGATCAATTGACGGCGCACGACTCCCGTGCGTCCGGGTCTTCCTCGTCGCGACTCTTGGTGGCAGACGTCGATGTCTGCGACTCCGGCGGAGGTGGCTATGAGTCCGGTGCCCGACCATGGGCTTTGGGCTTTGAGAGGGGCGAGGGTGGCCCAGGCAATTGAGGAGCTCAAGACGCTCGATATAGCGCAGGAGTTGGGGGCGCACGGGGCGCTCGTTCGGCACGTTGAATTTTCGCCCAACGGCAAGTACTTTGCGACCTCAAGGTGCGAGGTCGAGGGTTGTGTGATTTGAGAATACTGGCTTACGCGCATTTCAGCTGGGACAGGAAGGCAATGATCTTTCGCGTCGGTGTAGGTCGTGCTCATCGTTTGTCTCTTCAGGTGGTTCTGAGTTGTTGATATTGGACTTGCTGGCTTTATTTAGGAGACGCTCACGCATCATCGCACGCTCGTGCACGTTAGAGGCTTCGTCGGTCAAGTCACATGGTAAATTAGTTCCTCGTTCTCTGGAAGACGATGGTCTCATGCCCCTCCGCTCAGGTCGCCCAATGGTCGCTTGCTCCTCACGCGGTTCATGCCACGTGGTCTTAAGTTGTGGTCTCAGGTAAATGACTGTTCCCCCCGACAGATGTTTACATCTTCTTTGTAAAATCTAATGAAACGCTTTTTCTGTTCAGGATGGGGTGTGCAGGCAGACAATCTCGGACCGATCCAATGCTGTTAGCTCAGTCGTCTGACTTCCGAGTGGACAAGGTAGGAGGCGCACGCCCGTCTTTGACTTGAATGTCCTCAAAGTTTCCACATCTACTTTTATTCGTCAGCGATCCTATCGGTTGAGGGTAGTGACGTGGTAAAACTGGTGGGTCATGACTGTATACATTGGATGCATCACGTACTCAACGACATTGACCAGGATCCAAACGGAAGGGTACGCGTTGCTTGTTACGAGAAGACTCCGAGGTCGGCCGACGAGCGCTTCGTCACCTAACATAATCGCATCTGCAGGCCTTGGACGTGTATCACTTGGGCCACGTGAGATTGATCAACGTGGCGGTGACTTCTGATTCTTCGCGTTTGATAGCCATAGGGCCGTCTATATCCCCATCGAGTGGGCCACAACCTACACGCCAGACCAAGGTCGACAAACGGATCATCGGTAGTAAGAGAGCCGACGTGCCGCCTATGTGTGCCTCGCTGACCCAAAGTGAACAGTGTGCAATATGCACACGAAACGGAAAGAGAGGTGTGCGTTCGGATGTGACTTCGCTAAGGAGCCATGCTCACAGTTTGGGTAGTCAAGTCCCCTTGTTTAGCGATGTCCGCGACATCGTGATCTCGAAGCGGATGTCTCTCGTTCTCGTATCGTTTGAACAGGTGCGATCATATACCATGTCATCTCATTGATCCGTCCCGCTCAGTTGACTGAATTGTCTAGGCTGCGCCACAACTCCGGAAACTCGAGATCGTGCGGGACAGAGCGCGGACGGACGGAGAAACTCCATTGACAGCTCGACTGAACCTCAAGCACACATTTGCGCTCAATGGACCCACCTCCATCGCGGGTTCTTGTTACTTTGGGTGGGAGGGACGAACAGTTCGTGTTCTGCGTTGGTAAAGGTGGGTCACCGCTTCGCTCGCACAGATGCTGAGCAAGCCATTTTGCTAACATGCGATTGGTCTTCCGCCCATACCTTTTTTCTCCCAATGGTAGCTAGCGACGTACATATCTGGGATCGAGACACGGCAGCATTACTGTGTTACCTTCGACCCACGAACATGGCCGACATGACTTGCATCGGGTGGAACAATAGGACGGACGATCCGATTATGTTTGCAACTGGGAGTCACGACGGGCCACTATTCGTGGGAGTCGGGGATATCACCCAATCGATCATATCTGACGATGATCAATGATTACCTCTGTGAGCACTGAGTAACGCCGACGGCGGACACTATCTACGCGACGGTTCGGATCCTCACAAGTACGTCCGTTCAATCATCTAATACTCTGTTCTCTAAAATATGCCGCAGAATACTCGGACACAGCTCAGGAGAACAAACTCTCCCCCCACATGCACCGCAAGTTCCAGGACCAGTCCATCGACACATCAGGTACATCTTGACGTTCCAAGCTCACGTCTTACTGGTATCTAATGCCTCTCCAACGCAGAGGATTTTCGAGTACCGTTCTGCGTGGCGTGGGAACATGTTTAGGCCGATCGATAATGAATATCGACATAAGTAACTTGATCAGTGCTCAAGCGCTGACGGTTCTCTTCCAATCGATCGTTTACGATATCGACCATCGACGTTCGACGCACATGACCTTCTTAACAGGTCCAACGACCTCATCATGATTGACACCCCACTCAACGTATCGATGCTGGACAAAACATTTTTTGTCACAACGTCTTCACTCCCCAAGTCGGTTTCCATTCCGACCCGTCTCGCGTCCTCGCACGCTCACGCGTGTCAATGACGACAACGGTCCCCACTATCTCGTACGTGTGTTCCAAAAATTGGCTATCTCTCATTTACGCCAACAGCATGCTCAACGTATTGTGGCAGCAACAACAGTACGCAACGGCAAGACTCGCCATGGCCGCTAACTCCTGTGCTGTCACCTCTAAACGACTTCCTCCATGAGATAGGCTCGACGCAGAAATTACCAGCGCCATAGACACTCGCCTCGACACGCCTCAGGCTGTCGACTCAGTGTCCTCGCAGCGCTCGGCTCGTGCGACCTCGTCATCACCCCCATCATCACCCGGGTGCCTTTACAGTTGCCAACACGACGCTAAGCGTCTATCTACCCTCGTTTCGTGCCTAACGGCACCTCCCTCGCATCTCAGCAACACGCGTGCCGAACAAGACCCGCGCGCCCACCAATATGGCTCTCGCTGTGAGTTATGTCAATAGCTGCATACACGCGGAAATGCTCACCATCGTATCCATCATCGAAGCTCACCGGTAAACTTCTGTAGATTCTGTTCAGACTGAGCATAGAGTCTCAGTTCACCCTCCCTGTTCCCAGGCTCTTGCCTCACTCACTGATCTCGTCATCGAGTTCGTCAAATTTGCTTGGGCGCCTTGCGGGAGACCATTGAAGTGGGACCTCCTTGACTTGGCAGGTATCCGTCAGTTTGTCAGCGAAGCCATTTTCCGAAACTCTTGTGCAATGCTCAAGCTATCAAACGTCGCTCGTAAGTGTTACCTTTCCAGAGTGGATTGATGTAAATGTCATGACTTGCGTTGTGTAGAGTTGAGCAGGAATCACGTTTCGCCTGCTCGGTTGGAGACGGCCATCGACGAAGCTATTCGCAGCGTCTTGATTTTTTTTTTCCAATTGTCGTTATCCGACCTCGACGGTTTTCGTTCTTGCACGTCTAGGAAGAGGAAGCATTATCGTACCAGCAAGTCAAGTCGGCCAAGTCGGCCTGGGTTCTGGATACCTTTTCGCCCCCTCAATGTCAAATTGCAGCAATTCTGAGAGGCGGTGGATGGATATCGATGGGCACGGTTGGACACGGTATTGATAAAACGATTAACGTGGTGTTAAGCTCACTCAAGACGATGTCACGGTATAAGCGGTACAAAGTGTCCGTCGCCACGTTCTCGCGAGCGTAGATTCTCCGTCGGTGATTGGCGATCTCACGGACAGCACCTAGATGACACGGGCTTGGACTACAAGAGCTCACTCAAAGTGATCCGGTTCTCAACGGGAAATCATATCTCAGCGACACTCGCACTAACGACAAGGAGTCCCCTCGAGATCATGCGAGAGCTGCGGCTCAAGAAGAGGCTGCATACTTTTGATCGGGATCTTCAAAAGCGACACCCATGAACACTACGGAGAAGGGAACAACGCGTTCGGACGCCTGTTCAGATTGTAGGTGCGACATAAGTATCAGTGCTTACTTAATTGAAATTCTGAGCAAGTCGCAGTAAAACAGCTGTCCTTAGGCCGGCCTCGCTGTGTCTAGCAAGCTTTCTCGCTTGATGAGTGTCGCACACCGGCGGTTGTACCTCCCGCGCATTGTGTTTGAGGCTCGAGGTCGTCGAGGACGTTGAACAAGGCACAAGCGTTGGCATAGGCATGCAGTGGCAAGCGCGGAGTTTCGACGCATACCGAAAAAGGAAAATGCGACTGTTCGCATTTTCCTTTTTCACTCTGGGCGGTGACTATGAGCTTCTCTGCCGCCGAACTACAACTTCTATTGAAGGGCTTGGGGGCCTTGCCGCCCTCTCCTGCTTGTGCGCAGTTGCAGGAACGGATCCAAACTCTGGCTGCAGAAGTAGGTGGCTCTGAACTGCCGCAGAACCAAGTGGCTTTCCCGACCAAGAAAACCGCCCGAAGGCGCGGTCGTCAAGTAGCTTGCCGTCGGAACGGCGTCGCTCTTCAAATAGAACCCCAGAAATGGGAGTTTGTCCCAGAACAAGGCCAATCTACCAATCAACGGGCGCACGTAGTCATCGCTCAGCTCTCAGTCCCGAGTTTCAATTCCCTCGTTCATAATCCTCTCGCTTGGTTATCGTCTGTTCAAGATGCAATTTCTATGATAGGTGTGGACCATAGCGATCCAAGGCACCTCCCTAGCATCATTCACCGTTGTGCAACCCTCCGCAGCAGGGAGGTGGGCTATTCTTTCGTGATGATGTTGTCAACGATCCAATTGGCTTTCAAATGCCAGAGGTACGCGTCTCAATGTTTTCCAGCATCTTTATTCAACATTTATATCAGCCTGCTATCGACAATGGGAGCGAAGGAGACCTTGGTCGACATTCATTCTGCTCACGTTGCTCACCTAACAAACCGTCCAGAATTGCGAACATTCAAGGAATGGGTAACGTTCGGGAAGAAGTTTGCACGACTTGCTGGCGGAGGATCGATCTACCTTCTCCTACTCATAGCTGGACTGGACTTGCGATGGGATTTGGCCAAGGCCCCTCAAGCTACTGTGTTTAGCATTGGAGAGATGTTAAGAAAGCCTAGTGGGGCGAAGGAATGTGAGTATACTCTTCTCAACTTGGTATCTTGTTTCACTGTGGTTAATGCACGTACCAGCTTGTCAAACTTTGTTTCCGGGTATCATTGACACCATCGCAAAGATGAGGCAGGCGCTCCCGCTTCAAATGGAAGTAGAGGGCTTCCAGCCCCTTGATTGTACTGATCTGACAGCATCAGATCTGTTGTTTGATCAACTGAAAATGAGGTAAGGTTTACTGTCTAGAAGGAATGCAACTACGCTAACCCATATACAGATCATTTGTGCTTCCGAAACGAAGCCGACGAGCGTGGGCCAAATGCAGTGAGAAGATCGACGTCCCGCAAGCTGCAAGACTGACAATTGGGAGCACCTTGCCAACAGTGTCGAGCACTCCGTGTTCCGCATCTTCGTCCCGCCACTCGACCCCACCTCCTGCAGTCATGCAGCCTCGCTTGACTCCCTTTTCTACACCTACGCAACCTCACCCAATCCCAGCTTCCATACCTCACCACTCTTTCCAGTTACAACCCCTGGAAATACGAACCATCTACGACCATCTCGCATTGGGCAACAAAACCAATCCATGTAGCGGTCTTGAGCAAGCAGAAAATGCTCAGTGGACAGAAAACCAACGAGAGGTAGTATCAAAGGGGATCGCAGCGCTGGATCCTGTACACCTAACGAAGATGGTAAGAGATTATAATATTCTACGACAAGAGCTAACTGGTTATCGCTGTAGCTGGATGACTTCTATGAACAAGGGGTCAGGAAAGATCCAAATTTGTACATACAAGTGCCCATGACGTCGTTCCACGGGTGAGTGATGCTTCACTTGAAATTGATGCGAGTTTGATTAATTTAGTATTAGAGCATTGAACATCCGCAATGCGGATGGTTCCCTGATGGCGTTTATCTGTAATGCTATGCCTGGATATATGAAGGAAAACCTAACTGCAAAGTTGCTTGCTTGCCTTGGGGGCGACGACAAATTGGTGACTCGGGACAGTAGGCACCTTGAACCATTTGAGTGTCTACACTTCTCTTGGTACAATCGTTACGCAACCGACGTGAGTATTCTCAATATGAATATGCCATTCTTTTGTACCTTAGCTGACCGTCAACCATACCCAGGGCGATGGCGCTCCCTCAGACAAGCATCCCCACCAGCTCAAAAGAGTCGACGCAACCAGAACCAACACAGAACAATTCCTGCCATACGCATCTGAAGACTTTGAAAAGTATCAGCAGCTCTATGACGACCTCTCGGTCGCGTTGAAGGATGTCTTTGTGTGGATCGAAGGTGTGGTACGTCTACCTCTCATACACCATCGTTGAGAGATGGAGGATACTGACGTATTGACTATGTAGATGCAAATTCATCTACCTGTAGAATACAAAGCATTGGTGCAGATCGTGGAGTCATTGCCAGGGCAACCTGGCAGCCTGGTGGCTCCCTTTACATCCTTCGCCCTCAATATTAATGTGTGCACACAAGGACATAGGGATGTTGGTGACCACATCTTATGCCTTGTATTAGCAATCGGTTCATTCACAGGTGGTGGGCTGGTTCTTCACGAGCCAGGATTATCGA
>JBBPPC010000363.1:0-20615 GCA_038091775.1 Leccinum olivaceopallidum | reverse complement strand
AGCGAGTTCCTACGCCTGGAAGATGAAAGATTGGCGAAACTTGATAAAGACACGTTGGTTGAATAGTTGTGAAGAGGATGCTACTAGCCACGCACAGCGTTGATAATGTTATTATGTAATCATTTTCCACATTTGGGTGTTAAATACTGGCGACATCAGCCACAATTGTCCGGTTGAGTGACCTTGTAAACAAGGTAATTGCTCTGTCTGCGGGAAGCATGGGTGCTATTTGGTTAAACACTGGTCACGTTTTCGGGAACAGTATGCGCTGCGGGCGGCTATACCTTGTGACCCTTGTCCTTACCTCGGTGGGGAACTCGGGCCCTGCAAATAGCTTGGGCCGTTTGCGATCGTCGGCGCCAAAGTGGACATAATTTCTTGGCTAAGTGTGAGTACCTGATACTCATACTATGTATGGGCCAGGACGCAATCGTCATCGTGACCGATATCCCGGCTAGGGAACGAAACACCGCATCCGTCTATATCGAAACCGGAGGCGTACATAGGCCGTTTTGTTGTGTATGTCAGACGAAAAAAATTGGTCCCCGGCAAGTACTTACCTGTCGTCGAGGGAGTCGGCGTTACGGTCTGTCCGAGTCAGCCCAATCCGGATGGTACGCATGCGGCATACCACCCATTAGTCAGCATCTCAATCGAGACCAACGAATTTCGGGGGCCAATCGGGGGCTCACCCGGACTCGGACTGGCACTGACATATGTATATCCAGTAGCGATGGTAACTTGAGGACTCAGGAAGAGGTTCGTTCGTGACGACAATGAATGATTCAGATACTGACAGCACTTGACGGGCATCTAATGATGTGTATGTGATTAGCATCATATGATTCCGCAATCGTCAAGTTCGGAGTAAGTAGTCTGATGAGCGCCGAGTCAATCTACGTATGTGACTCCCACTTGTGCAACATATTCTGCTCATCCTGATTCACACGGTTACGGTTCCTCCAGGAGCAATAATCCCTGAAGCGGCCCATCAAGCTTTCAATTCTTGTTGACAGGATACTCCATGCGGATGTCATAGTACGCCTGCCGGCGGTCCCTCGAGACGGCAGCCGCGCTGTCGCGGAACTAGCAACAGCTCTGAACTCTACGATTCGAATGCAGTATGTCCTGGAAGGAGATCTCAAGCCGAAATGCCGTTATAGGATTTGTGGTCTAGATCCTGCCAGACCACTGGTTTTTTTCCCTCTTGACAATGTTTCACTGGCATTCGCCTCGTCACTCAGTCTAGGGCTAAATTACCCGTACAGGTTTTTTTTTTGAACGAAAAACACATTGAGTGTCGTTATGCATCGAGGTATGCGACCACACGGATAGGATTGCAACACGACCCCGGCAGAGCAACTTGACATCGTGCTCAACCTACCTGGTCCGAACATTGGGAGGCAATGTATGCAATAATACAGAAAGATATGTACATCAACGTTTCAATTTTAACAATGAATTATCCACAGTGAACACGAAGAACGAAGATATGATGCACGGACAAAAATAGATCGGAAAACCTTTGAAAGCATGGAACTAAAAAAAACGGTGAAAATCCAACAGACGAACTTGACAGCTCCGAGTCTCCACTTGCTCATACCCTCGCCTTCTTCGTCGCTCTCCCTTCTCTCTCGCCGTTCTCGCCGGCGCTGCCACTACCGCAACCGTTCCCCGTCTTTCCATTTTCTCTCTCGACGGCGGTCGATCCCCGAAGGACACTTGGTTTCTTCCCATCCCCTGTTGTCGTATTAGAACACGCATCTCGAATCACCTGGCCCTCCTTCTCTGCTCGGAGAATATTCGCTTTTGTCACTGAGCGCGCGATATGCGGTGGAATTCCGCCTCGAGGGGGTCTAGCATGTGTCGCGCTAGAAGAAGCGCCGACTGCGAGTGCGGGGCGAGACCTTGGTTGCTTCGCTGTATGGGGAGTCGACCCCTGATGAGGTCGTAGGGCGGAACGAGATCGGACTGGTTCCCTAATGGGAGGCGCGTTCTCTTTCCTGGGACCATTTGTTGTCGCGCTTGCGCTGCTCTCGCGTGCCGCCGTTTGTATCTGTGGCTGGGCGTCGCCGGTTTCGGACGCCGCGGGGAGAGATTGGTTCGCGTTGGTGTTGCATTCGGGTTGACTAGTATTTGGGACGAAGGTCGCTAGCCAAGGTGAGATGCACGAGTTCTGGGACTTGGACTTGGGGAGTATGAGACTATCGTCGTCGAGGTCAAGGAATAGGGATCCATCAGGAGGGGACCACCCCCGGAGTATCGACGTGCCCGACTCGGCTCGGATCTGACTGTCGTTCTCATACAGGGGGCATATCGTGTCGCTCGGGTTCGTAGCGCGGGATACGGGCGATGCAGAAGCTGACGCCGACCTGTGGAGATGCATTTCCTGGAGGTGAACGGAGGGGTCAAGATGGACGTTCATTGACTCGGTGAGCGGGGGGAGTGGGCTTTCTTGGGGTTTCGGCGGGGATGAGACCGTGACGAGCATCATGTCGTCCAGTCCCGTTTCGGAGAGCATGGGATGATCGTCTTCGCATGACCAGAGGTGGGTGATCGTGCGGGTGAACTCGTACTCGCGTGCGATGTCGAGGAGATCGTCAAAGTTGAGCAGGTCGTCTTCTAGGAGGGTGGTGGTGATATCGGGGAGGGCGGGAAGATTGATGGGGAAGGTGGTGCAGCTAAGACTCGAAAACATGTCGACAGCGAGGGGAGAACTGGGGTCGAGGCGAAGAGAGTAGTATGTCCGAGTCAGGGGTTATTCTTGTCAGCCACAAGAAGTCGGCATGAATTGACTTTGAGGGACGCAATCAGCACATGGCCCTGTAGTCTAGAGGTACGATACTTGCTTTGGGTATCACAATTGCAAGTGGCCTGGGTTCGATTCCCAGCAGGGCCCTATTTTTTTTTTCTTTTAAATTCCGTGCACTTTTTTTTTGTCTACCACTAGCGCAGAATATATGCATAGCACTTTTTCTATTTTTTTCTACCTTTTTTTAGCGGTTCTTTGCTTGGACGGTTTGTGTGAGCCCGGCGTGGGAAAGAATTGGGCAAGTGGCCAAAGTTAGCCACGTTAACAGCCGAAGTGTGTGTGTTTTCCCGTTGTCGCCGTCGCTGTTTGCCTCGTTCCTTCCTCTCCTCCTCCCTCCACCATACCGCCAACGACTTTCCTGCCTTTCCTTTATTTTTTTTTCTAGATAGAGCCCATGAACAGGCAGTCCACAGGGATGAGCCTGCAACAGCGGCTCGAGGTCGTCACTGACCTCGCCACTATATCACCCATTTCTGACGATGTCATCGTCACTTGTCTCCGTGAGCGCTTCATGGCAGACACCGTCTACACCAACATTGGATCCTCTGCTCTCATCGCCGTCAACCCTCATAAATACATCGCTTCCAACGCCGACTCTGTTTTACAAAAATACGCCGCGGAATACCGGGACACCTCTGAGAACAAGACAGCCCTTCCCCCTCACATCTTCCAGCTCGCCAACAACACTTATTACCACATGCGCCGCACCGCTCAGGACCAGTCTATCGTCATCAGGTACGTGGTAGCTTTTCGACGCTTGGATTTACCTAAATCCCATATTTTTGTTGCAGTGGCGAAACTGGTAGTGGAAAGTCTGAGACTCGCCGGCTAGCCATCAAGACGCTCCTCGAGCTGTCGGTTTCTAACCCAGGCAAAAAGGGTTCTAAGCTCGCCGTGCAGGTGCCTGCAGCGGAATTCGTCATCGAGTCTTTTGGCAACGCCCGCACACTCTTCAATCCAAATGCATCCCGCTTTGGAAAATATACAGAACTTCAGTTTACGGACAAAGGGCGCCTGTGCGGTATCAAGTCGCTGGATTACTATCTCGAACGCAACAGGGTGGCGGCAGTGCCTTCGGGCGAGCGGAACTTCCATATCTTCTATTATCTGATGGCCGGCGCATCGACAGATGAGCGTAATCACCTCCATCTCGCCGACAAGACCCCATACCGCTATCTTGGCCAGCGGGCCGGTGCTGGCACTCGTGCAAACGGTGTTCGTGATGATGATGCCAACCGCTTCGAACAACTCAAGCTGGCCCTCAAATCCATCGGGCTATCCAAGCGGCATGTCGCCCAAACGTGCCAGCTCGTTGCATCTATCCTCCACCTAGGCAACATCGAGTTCATTGTCGACCGGAGTCGTGATATGGATGCAGCCGTCGTCCGCAACTTGGAGACCCTCGCCATTGTCGCCGAATTCCTTGGTGTACAACCATCTGCGCTTGAGAGTACCCTCGCTTACAAGACCAAGCTCGTGAAGAAGGAACTCTGCACCGTTTTTCTAGACCCCGACGGTGCTTCAGACAATCGTGACGACCTTGCCAAGACTCTCTATTCTCTCCTCTTTGCTTGGCTCAACGAGTATATCAACCAACGTCTCTGCCGCGACGACTTCGAAACATTCATCGGCCTCTTCGACCTGCCTGGACCGCAGAACATGACCAGCCGTCCCAATTCCCTCGACCAGTTTTGCATCAACTACGCCAACGAGCGTTTGCAGAACTTCATTCAGAAAAACATCTTCGAGTCGCGCATTGACGAGTATGAAACAGAGGATATCTCGGCCTTCATTCCTTCGGTTCCCTACTTTGACAACGCCGAGTGTGTTCGCCTTCTCCAGAACAAGCCTGGAGGGCTCATCCACATCATGGACGACCAAGCTCGTCGATCACACAAGAAGACGGATCACACGATGGTGGAAGCTTTCAGCAAGCGCTGGGGCAACCATTCTTCATTCAAGGTTGGCGCCGTTGATCGTTCGGGGTATCCCACCTTCACTGTCAACCACTTCAATGGGCCTGTTGCCTATTCCTCCGAGGGATTCCTCGACCGCAACCTTGATTCACTTAATCCCGACTTCGTTTCCCTTCTCCGCGGCTCTCACGCTGCCGGTACCGACGGCGCAGAAGGCGCCGGGTCGATCAATCCCTTCGTCAAGGGCCTCTTCTCGGGCCAGGCTATTGCGACGCAAGCCCACCCCAAGAACGAAGATACAATTGTCTCTGCGCAACAGCCAGTCAAACCAATGCGCGCGCCCTCGACGCGTCGCAAAGGCACCATTAAGCGGATGCCAACCGTCCGCGAGGATGCCAATGTCGAAGAACAAGACCGGGAGGAAGACGATAACGCTTCCTCGGGTGCGGCACCATGCGTTGCCGGCGAGTTCAGGGCCGCTCTGGACACGCTGTTCGAGACGCTGTCGGATACGCAAACTTGGTTCATTTTCTGCGTGAATCCGAACGACTCACAGCTCCCCAATCAATTGGAGGGACGGAGCGTAAAGGGCCAGATTCGGAGCTTGGGTTTAACGGAGGTGTCGAAGAGAAACGCGACCGTTTTCGAGGCAGGGCTCACCCCCGACGAGTTTTGCACTCGGTACAAGGAGCCGCTGGTTCAAATAGGTGTCATGCATGGCTCGGCGAAGGAAAAGGTCGAGCAGACGAAAAGTCTTCTGGGCTTACGAGAAGTAGATATGGTTATCGGAAACTATAAGGTAAATCTCCAATATCTTTGCCATGGGCTGGCGAGATTCTGAATCATTTTGTTCGTCACTTAGGTCTTCCTCTCTCAAGCTGCTTTCCATTCTCTTGAGGACCGTATTCGCGCCCTTGATGTAGAGGAGCAGAAGCGCAACCGCCTCCGCGATGCAGAGGCAGAAGCAGGTCTCGACGTTCGCTCAATAGGCGACCCGTATGCTCCGTACGCCTCCCCAGAAAACCTCCCAGACGACTATGCGGATCAATTCAACCAAGCCGCATCTCAAGCTCACGTCCCACTGGTATCTAACGCCTCTCCTTTCCAACGCGGAGAAATGTACGAGGACGAATACGAGGACCGCAAATCATTCCGGTCCGACGATTTCGACAACCGCAGTCGACTCACATCTGGCCGAGAAGAGACGGCCTCCAATTATGGCTCTGAGTCTTACGCCCCCTCTCGGAACATGTTCCAGAACGCGGATAAGGAAGGTCTGGTTGCCAAAGAGGCCTTGGCAGGTGAGATCATGGAGCACGAGACCACCGAGGTCGTCAAGGAGACATCGGCCCGTCGACGCTGGGTTTTGTTGTGCTGGCTCCTGACGTGGTGGATGCCCTCTCCTTTCCTCAAATGGTTCGGTCGAATGAAGCGCCAAGATATTCGGCAAGCATGGAGGGAGAAACTCGCTCTCAACTTTATCATCTGGTTCATCTGTGGCTGCGCCGTCTTCGTCATCGCTATCCTTGGTCTTGTCATCTGCCCAACAGAGCACGTCTTCAGTACGTCGGAGCTTGCCGCGCATTCGTATACTAGCGCGCAAAATAACGTCTACACCGCCATTCGGGGCGAGGTGTTCGACCTCACACAGGCCGCAGCGACGCACGGGCGAGTTGTCGAGGTCATACCTACGAAAACAATTTTGCAGCAGTACGGTGGGTTGGATGCTACTAACTTGTTCCCTGTTCAGGTACGTCGTCGACTTAATTTAGTTTCTTTGGCACTCATAATTTTCGTAGGTCAGCGCCCTTTGCAACGGTGTTTCTGGCTCTGTCAGTCCATGGGTGCAGCTTACTGCGGCCAACACGACGGATCCTAATGCCCGTTACCACGACTTCCGTGCGATTTCCAACGATTCTCGTCCCGACTGGTACTTCGAGAGTATGACTATCTTGCGTTGGAACAACCGCGTCGGCTACTTGGGATACACCCCCTCGGAGATATCTAGCAAGGCATACTCGGGTTCCTCCATTGGTGTCTACAACGGCCTCGTTTACGATCTGACGAACTATGTCAGTTATGGCCCGTCTGTCGAGGGACCAAACGGTGAAGTGGCTCCTGGTGGTGTTGATTCGCAGTTCATGCACAGCTCGCTCGTCAACCTGTTCAAGTATAACTCTGGCCAGGATCTCACAAAGGCGATCGACAACCTGAACATTGATTCAGGGACGCTTGCCGCGCAGAAGACGTGCCTCCGCAATCTGTTCCTCATTGGTATGGTGGACAACCGAAACTCGCCCCAATGTCTGTTCTCGCAGTACATCCTTCTGGCCCTGTCAATCATGATGGTCAGCATCATCGCATTCAAGTTCATCGCCTCGATCAACTTTGGTTCGCCCCGCGCGCCAGAGGATCACGACAAGTTTGTAATCTGCCAGGTTCCTTGTTACACCGAAGGCGAGGTTTCGCTGCGCCGCACTATCGACTCGCTCGCCCAGCTCAAGTACGATGATAAGCGCAAATTACTCCTCGTCGTCTGCGATGGTAACATTGTTGGTTCCGGCAATGACCGACCTACTCCCCGTATCGTGCTTGACATTCTTGGTGTGGATCCCAACCTTGACCCTGAGCCATTGAGCTTCGTTTCTCTGGGCGAAGGTGCTCGGCAGCACAACATGGGCAAGGTGTACTCTGGGTTGTATGAATGCGCTGGTCATGTCGTGCCGTATCTGGTGGTTGTCAAAGTCGGTAAGCCGACGGAGCGCTCGCGTCCTGGTAATCGTGGAAAGCGAGACTCGCAGATGGTGATCATGCATTTCTTGAACAAGGTATGTCGTCGCTTGAGGGTGCAAGTCGAAGCAAACAGCTCACGCGCGAGGGCGAATTATAGGTTCACTTTAATTCGCCAATGAACCCACTGGAGTTGGAGATGTATCATCAGATCAAGAACGTGATTGGTGTCAATCCGACGTTTTACGAGTACTTGTTCACGATCGATGCCGATACCACTGTGGATCCGTTCTCTCTGAACCGGCTGATTTCTGCGTACGTTCCGTGTATTTCTATCGCGCCAACTAATATTCACTCGCTCTTTTGTAGTATGGTTCACGACAAGAAGGTTCTCGGTGTCTGCGGTGAGACGACGCTCTCCAATGCCAAGCAGTCCATCATCACGATGATGCAAGTCTACGAGTACTTTATCTCGCATCACATGGCCAAGGCTTTCGAGTCGCTGTTCGGTTCGGTCACCTGTTTACCCGGTTGTTTCACTCTCTTCCGCCTTCGTACCGCCGACACAAACAAGCCACTGTTGATCTCGAACCAGATGGTCTTGGATTACTCGCAGAATCGCGTTGACACGCTTCACATGAAGAACCTACTGCACTTGGGAGAGGATCGTTACCTGACGACGCTTCTTTTGAAACATTTCCCGATGCACAAGACGCAGTTCATGCGAGACGCCCACGCATACACGGTTGCGCCGGACGACTGGAAGATCCTTCTTTCGCAGCGACGTCGCTGGATCAACTCGACGGTCCACAATTTGGGAGAGCTCATGTTTTTGGACCAGCTTTGCGGTTTCTGCTGTTTCTCGATGAGGTTTATCGTCATGATGGATTTGGTGTCGACGTTGATTCAGCCGGTCACAGTGGCCTACGTGAGTAACTCGTCGAGTTTATCGTTGTGCACATTACTCACGAGTGCTGCGAAAACAGATTGTCTACTTGATCGTTTCGGTGGCCGCAGAGGGGAAACAAATTCCTGTCATTTCTCTGATTATGATTGGTGCCGTATATGGTCTGCAAGCTCTGGTGTTCATCCTGCGACGCAAGTGGGACATGGTTGGGTGGATGGTGTTTTACATTCTGGCCATCCCCATCTTCTCGTTTTTGCTTCCGATTTACTCTTTCTGGCGGATGGACGACTTCTCGTGGGGTGCGACCCGTGTCGTTCTGGGAGAATCGGGCAAGAGAATCATCGTCCACGTAAGTTGAGTTCGTGTTATGGGTCGGATAGATGCTAATATGCTTTGATAGGACGAAGGAAAGTTCGATCCTCGTGCGATTCCTCTAAAGACGTGGAACGACTACGAAAACGAGCTGTGGGACAAGGAATCTAACCACTCGATTGGATCGTGGGCTCCTCCTGGCCGTCAGTTCAAGGAAGGCTACGCCGAGTCACGCACTACGTCGCTCTACGGACACGAGACCGTCTACGATCCTCGCAGCCACTCACCTGCGCCCTCGCAACAGTTTGGCATGATACCGCATGCAGGATACCAATCTGGTCGTGTGACGCCCATGTCGCAATTCCGCCCGCTGAGTGATGCTGGGATGATGTATTCTTCGCAATCGATGGGGGTGGGATCGCGACCGGGGACCAACTACTTTGATTTGCCGACGGCACAGAGCCCTAGTCCGCTCGTGGATTATGGTGCCGGTGCGGGTGCGGGTGGACCGAGCGATGCGGATCTGGAACGGAGCGTTGAGGAGATCTTGCGGAATGCTGATCTGAACACGGTGACGAAGCGGGAGATTCGGAGGGTGTTGGAGGAACAATATGGGATGGACCTTATGGCGCGGAAGGCGACGATCAACGGTGCGATTGATCGGGTGTTGTTGAGTCATTCCTGAAGGCGCTGCGTTTATTGTGAGCCTTTTTCTTTCTTTCCTGAAGCCAGGGATGGACGTGTAGAAATGGACCTATGCATTGGATCTATTAAGCATTAGCAATTAGCAAGGTTACCCATCCGAGGAAGGTGGTTCGTTTTGGATGCTGACACTTTCTTTTTACTTTATCGTATTGTCTCTTGGATGGTCCTGTCCTATGACTGCCCCGTCTTTTTATTCTTTCCTTCGTTTACCACGCCGTCTCCCACCCGGACTATTTTCTTCTCGTAATGAACTCAAGGCCTGCATCGTTGGTATAGCAAGATGATCCATAAATAACTCGAAGCTACTTCATCTACTCTAGCCGTTGCTACCACTTAGGTATATCATATACCGTGCAATTGTATATACATCCATCCATCATCGTATCGAAGGCATGCACGATCTTTTCTTCAGCTTGGGCCCGGGTATTCGAGTACCGTCAGATCCACCGATTTGAAGATATCGATATGAGATCAGCAGGGGGTTGCTGTATGGGTCCGCATATATGTTGTTTAGTCGGATACGATGCTGCGGCAGGACGTGGTTGACTTGAAAAGAGGCACGGAGCATATCTCGAACGGATCGGCGAGGGTCGGTCCAAGTAGGGCCGGGCCGGATTGTCTTGTGACTCTTCCCAGGTGCAACCGCGTTCATTTGACTGACTAAATATCGAAGAGCCGAGGGGTTGCTGTAATTACAGAGATGGACTTGTGGTGCGGAGAGACTAGCCGAGGCGAACTGAGCTCGTCGGTTTCTCAGAAAGGGGATAATTTTTTTGCTAGCCTCGTTCCAGCGTTGCGGCGGAGTTTGAATGGTGCTGAACGAAAACCGCTCTAGAACTAGACAACTGACAGCTGTCTCTAGCATATCTGGGCACGTAGTGTCGAGCGTTGTGTCGTTGTCCAGATTGTCCTGTGACTCCTGCGGCGCAGCTATGATCGGATACGGCATCACCGCGCTCATACTACATAGTGCGATGGGAACGATCAAGTATCGAGGGGCCGGGGGTTGCTGATTTATGTGATTTTACAGATGGGATTGTGGCTGGATCAAGATACTAGTACTGCCGAGGCGAACTGAGCTCGTCGGTCTTTGAGAAAGGATGATGCAGTAGTAGAGTCTCTGTAACACTGGTGCTCGGGGAAGTGGCATCAGCGCCGCAAACGTTATCCGAGTCTGAATGATCGTTGCAATGATCGCGCACGTGTCCGACAGGAATGTGTAGCTTCAAGCATCCTTCTGAAGTTAGGGTTGAAGGAATGGAGATTTTTGAAACGGTCAAGAAACTGCTAAGAGGCAGGGCCAACCTATTCAAGTGGCTCAAAACTTGGAGGCCCGAGCCATTCGCACTCAGGTTCATCCACAACCGTGTTGCTTCTCATCATACCTGATTGCAACATGAGCACACGTGCGTACACAATGTCAAACAAGTCTTGCGAAGGAAACGTCAATTCGACGTTCAACTTTTAGTGATGCATACAGAGCCTACTGAGTATCAGCGCTCAGCACAAAGAATGTGATATATCAACGAAAGCTGTATCCCATTTCTGTGCCAAGTACCATGGTAGGTCGATTGATATTGTGTCCGGTGATGTACTTTCACACGTGCTGATATGATCGTCTGACTTCCTGCGACAGATCCTGCTCCAAGTTGTCCGATGTGCATGGCTGGCTAGTTGGGATGGCAACTTCTTTCCCTTTTGAAACAAGTTCCAATGGCATCAAAGTACTTGGCATCCCGCAGCAATAAGAGGAGGAGGCTGACCCGTTAGTCTCTCGATCTCTGAACATGCCCACTTCAAGTTCAGTTTCAGCACAACCAACCGTTGCCCCGGCCTCCGCGGCCGGCGAACAACCTGTCCCTCTGGTTGCCCTCGTTTATCACATCGACATCTTCATTTTCGTGATTATCCTTATCTTTGCCTTCTTTAACGCCCCGAGGGTCTTCGTGCGCTATGCCCGCCGCTCCGAATGGTTCCAGGGTCATTTCCTCCGATCTGTCCCAATCGTGTCCAAGACACGTCTCAACTTCAAAACCGACTCCATGTGCATCCGATCAGACGTCCAACAGAGCGTGCTCGATCTCGACGGAGGCAGTAGCGAGGGCGTGCACTCGCAGACCATCCACCCAGCTACTACCGTCACTCAGTCCACGACGCTGCACCACCGCGATGAAAAGGTGGTCCCTCGTACACCGGCGTGGAACGCCATCATGACACCCCTCCAAACCGACGCGATGCAACAAATGCGACACATGCCCGCGCTCTCGTCTTTGGTCATCCCCGTTTCGACCGTGCTGCAGCGGCGGGTGCTCAAGCGGTATTCGCTCGGGCAGGCCCTGTTGATGAGCCTATACGGCCTCCTCATTTTTTACGCCGCCGTGCACCAGTTGAACCCATTTGTCGACTCTGCCGTCATCACCTGGATTGCGGTTTCTCAGCTGCCGTGGGTATACATGCTCGCCACCAAGAACAACGTGATCGGCGCCTTCGTCGGAGCTGGGTACGAAAAGGTCTGTGCGAGGCAGGCGTGATCATTCATTTTGTTTTTCTGATCCGTCTTGGATTTTAGCTGAATTACCTTCATCGATTCGCGGGACTCCTCGTCATCCTCACAGCCAACTTCCACGCTATCGGTTTCTGTGCGTCTGTGCAACGTGGCCCTCCCTATATGCGCAGTGTTTGACTCTCTTCCTTTTTTTGTCGCAGTCTATGCATGGGGAGCCAATTTCTCAAAGCACATTTCGGTACCATCTAACAAGTTCGGCCTCATTTCGCTCGTGTGCCTCGACATACTGGGCATATTTTCCATTCGATCCATCAGAGAAAGGTACTATAATCTATTTTACGCCACGCACGCCGTGGCGTCGATCGTTTTCCTGTTCACAGTGAGTTGTATTTTCCTTTATTTTGTCGCCCCTAGGTCTAGTTCTTGTTTTTGACACCAATTCTGCTACAGATATGCTATCACCACACTGCCTACGTTCCATACGTGATCGCCGCGAGCGTGTTTTACGCGCTCGACCATATCGCTCGGACGCTCAAGACCCGTATCACGACCGCGACCCTCCATCCTATCCCTGAGCTGGGACTCACCCGGGTCGAGATGCCTTCTTTGACCGCGGGATGGCGAGTAGGTCAGCACGTCCGGTTACGAGTGCTCTCAACAGCCATGGTCGGCGGTCCCAGGGGTGGTGGTGCCGGTATTCTTTCAGAGGTCAAGAACGCAGTCATGGGTGTCTTGAGCACCATTGAAGTCCACCCGTTCACGATTGCGAGCGTGAACAAGACCGAGGAAGGGCTAGTGTTGTTCTGCAAGCGTTCGGGACGGTGGACCAGCCGGATGTACGATTTGGCGAGCACATCGGTGGGGGAGCACGGTCTCGAGGTGGGGCAGAATATCAGGGTCATGGTCGAGGGACCGTATGGTGTGTGATCTGTTTCGGTTTTGGGTTTCGGTTTCGGGGGTGGTTCCACCCCTTTTTTGGTCACGGAGGGAAATGAGCCAGCTCTGACCGTCTCAATTTACACAGGTGGTGTCGGGAACGCTGTGATCCAGAGCTACTCGGGCGCCATGTTCGTCGCTGGCGGGAGCGGCGTGACCTTTGTGTTGTCGGCGGTGCAGGATCTGGTGCACCGCGGGAACGCGAGCAATGTGACCGATATCGAAGTCGTTTGGTGTATCTCTGATCCTGGTACGTCCCTTGCTCTTCGTGGCTTCTTGTTCTCACTCCACAAACTAAATTCATCTCTCTTAGCCTCGTTGGCACCGATGATCCCGCTCTTCTCGGCATTCATATCACAATGTACCGCTGCGCGGTTGCGCGTGTCGGTCTATTACACACGTGCGCCCTCCAGTGTGGGCAAGTCGCTCGAGGCGATGTACCTACCACCCGGTGTGACGCTCGCACCCGGCCGACCAAACCTGAGCAAACATCTGGATGCGGTGGTCGCGTCGACACTCACGACCAACGGCGTCGGCGTCGGCGGGGGTGTAGGAGTCGGGGGCGGTGTTGCTGGGGGGACGGGCCGGTGTGGTATGTTCGTGGGTGTGTGTGGGCCGTTGACGCTCGGGAGGAGTGTGACGGAGGCGGTGAGGTGTTATGACCAGAAGATAAAGAGGGCTGTCGGGGGTATTGAGGTGCATGAAGAGTGAGTCTCTTTTTTTTTGTCGAGCCGGGAGGAGGCTGATTGTACTATGTGCAGGGTGTTTAGCTGGTGAAACAAGACGGATTCGAAGACAGGACGACAAGGCAAGGGCAGACGATCGTGTTGGTTGCGTTTCGCAGTGTTGCTTGGATCGTTGCTTTTGCTTTTGCTTGCTCGTTGTTTCGTTTCGTTTCTTTCCCATTGCAGTTCCGGTTTTCCAACTACATTTCCATCTTTTCAGTAACTTGTATCATACAATGCGGCAGGTTCCCAAGAATCGTTTCTCATTTTATGAACGGGCTATCGAAGTACTGCTGGAGACGCACTGTGCTGGTTGCGGATGTGACGGTCGATGAAGCCTCTATACTGCTCTGTAACATGTACGTTTGACAATCGATTTCCATTCGTCGTTTCATTTTCGAAAACACTGTTTTGACGGAGAATGTGTGAACGTGAGTCGCAGATCAACTCAGGTGTACTTGTCGCGACCGGATCGTACTTGTGCCGCTTATCGATCTGCTTCAAGAGCTCGTCTTTCACATGCTTATTGATTCGTGTTATCCGATAAGTTGTAGAACATGTGCACGCAGAGCCGGGCTTTCAAGCCTCCGAGATGCATGCATGATCTTATCCGACCTTGTTTCTTATCTTGTTTCACCTTCTAGAGTTAATTTGTTCGGCCGAGATTCGTTATAGTCGCATCGCGAAAAGTCGGAACACGATAGAAGTCGGAACGCGGTAGAAAATGGAAACTCGTTCCAGGATTCGATCAATATTGGCCATGATCGAGTATAGTACTTAACTTACGACTCTGGATCTATCTATCGTTCACGACTTGAATGACGATATTAGATATGTACATTCAGCGGGACACAATGGTTGTTCCATGCGGCGAGACGATCGCGACCAGTACCACGAGCCTGTAAACTGATTAGCAAAGAAAAAGAAGCAGCGAATGACGGAAGAATGGATGGAGAGGAAGATCGTCGTCTTCAAAGTCCTTGGTCGATCAGCAGGACATCTTTGCTTCGTTGAGGATCTTCCTTCGTCTTGAATAAAATAACGTGTGGTTTCCATTGGAGGCGCGCCCTGAAGTGGAGGATTGGTGAGTACGACACTGTGGGGGAGAGACAATTGATGTAAGAGGGCAAAAGAACTGTGTAGTACCACCACAACAGCGGTCATTGACAGGCAGGAGTAACGGCGATCGTTGAAACCCATAAAAAGAACTCACAGAACGTTGAGGCAGAGACCGGCAGGAGCAAAGTGGACAGAAAATCGTCACAGTTTTCCTCTTTCAGCAAAACTTTCATGTTGAAGTCAATGGTCAGAATATTCATTTGGATGGTAGCATTTCTCGCTGACCTCATGAGCACAAAATACGAAGGGTTGAAGCGCAAGTAGAGGATAGAAAAAAACTCGGGAAGCAATCCCGACTCGTCTGGAAAACTCTGCAAGTCCAGATCCAGTTTCCATTAGAAAATTGACGCGGACGTCGCGTCAACCGGGCTGACAAGGAGTCGGATGCTCTGAGCAAGATCATGGCATAGGACTAGTGCTGATCGTAGCGGCGCACGTTTGCCGCGAACTCCGCATCCCCGTCGGCACCAACCTCGTCCGTCTCTCCCAGCTCGACGGCGTCAATCTGGAGATGTACCAAAAGAGCATGCTCCCAGCTATACTGGAGCAAGTCGTCAACTGCAAGGACATCATCGTACAGGATTATTATCTGATGGAAGTCGTCATCCAGGTGGGTGTTTACGTGTATACTGCCCCGAAGTTGATTAACGACTCCTGTAGGTATTCACGGACGAGTTCCACCTCCATTCGCTCCGACCGTTTTTATCCGCAACCGACCCAAAATCAATATCAAACTGACCATCATCACGCTCATCGACAGACTCACGGCCTATACCCGCGAGGCGGAGAGCGAGGACCCAGAGGAGACTAAGAAACTGGATCCGGCTGGAGAGAGAGAATCATACTTACAATTGCCGAAAAGGTCAAGGGCGCAGATGCCTGGGGTAGCGCAGTGGAAGAGTCAGAAAAGAACATTGGAGACGGTGTAAACGCAGTCTCGTCGGAAGAAGGAAAAGGAATTGAAGGATGACGCGCCTGTAAGAAAGTTTCGTGGCATACCAAAGGGCGTCCAGCTCTGTAAAGTCTTTTGGAAACAAGTCGCCGTCGAACTTATCAAGGTGCGTACGACGAGATATACACGAATTAGTGACGTTCTGACGATGTGGTTGTAGGCTCGACCAGACTTGTCAATACAAGATATCACGGCCCTCTTGGTCTCGCTCACGAATCTCACCCTCATTACCCAGACAACTCGAATACATAGATCACGGAGTATTCCGACAGGTACGTTTCGTTTCTATGGATATATGCGTGTCTACTCCTGACGCCGATTTGATACAGCTCGGATTTGCACGCTCCACAAACAGCTGCGAATCTCGCAGCGCTGCTCGTCGCTCCGATCAACTCGTACCAATCCGTGCTCACGTTGCTCGTCATCCCGCGCTACGTCCCGCTTCTAACACAACTACTTTTTTACACGCGCCGTTCGATCGCACATAGCGTCGTCTCGAGTGTGCTCAAGAACGAACCCGATTGCGAAATATCGCTTACTCCCCCGTGCTCGCGCAAGACAAAACTTGGTTCGACTCGCCAGCGCATTCCCCTGCGGTGCTCGCCCAGCGCCTCGTCAAGGACGGCGATGACGCGCGGACCCTTGTAACAGTCGTCATAGGCCAATTCGTTGTCGTTGTGGCCATGATGGGCGTGGGCCTTCTTTGGGCTATGGTGTGGGGTTGGCAACTGACGCTCGTCATCATCGGCATCGGCCCTGTCTTTGTTGGTAATATGGCCCTCCAAGCGGGACTGGTTGCGAAATGCGAGGAGGGTACGTTCATATATGGTCCCTAATCCAGGTCTCCTAACTCATTCTGATTTTCATCGTTGTAGACGATCCTCAATATTCGCAGCATCCGTGCCATGTCTCTGGAGCCAGTTCTTCAATCCCAGTTCGACAAGGCGATCTGTCTGTCTTTCTACCGGTGTCCGTGGCGCATCTGTTGAAGGGTGCACATATGGTGTCGCTTCCGGTCTCATTTACCTCGCAGAGGCGCTCTTGTTCTATACCGGCGCAGTGCTCATTGCCAATGGCACCTACACGTATCTCCGGATGGTGCAAGTACTCAACCTCGTCGCCTTCATGGTCACGATCGGCAGCCAAATCGTGGCGTTCACTCAACAGATTTCCAAGAGCGTCCAAGCTACCACAGATCAGTTTGTAAAGCTTCCCACCGAGCGAATATCAAGGCGTGCTCCGACCACCGATCTCTGGCGACCTCGTGCTACGGGATGTATCATTCGCCTACCCAGCACAGCCCGATACGGCCCTGTTGAAAATTTTCTTCATGAAAATATCTGAGGGGGAGTGTGTCGCACTCGTTGGGGCCTCCGGATGTGGCAAATCGACGGTGGCGGCTCTACTGCAAAGGCTGTACGAGCCCACCGAAGGCACGATCTCTGTTGGGCTGAACGAGCTCCGATGGATAAATGTCCACCATCTCCGCAACCACGTCGCGGTCGTGAACCAGACTCCGAACCTGTTCGACGGTACCATGCGGGAGAACATCGCTTATGGACACCTCGATGAAGTCACTGACGAGGATGTCGACACCATCAGCTCTCTGTCGTCTTCCGCTTTGTACCTACACCCCTCGCAACGAATCGAAGGGGTGGCGTCCCCAGCGACATTTCTGGAACACAAGTATATTCTTTCGAAGAAGACATCGGAGAATCCGGGGAGGTATGACGAAGTGGAAGTCGTTGGGATGTTTTTGAAGACGGGGATCACGCGGTAGCGGTTGCTGGCAACGTATAGAGGGTGGAGTCGATTTGGATCTGTCGATACCTTTTTTTTGGTCGTCGTTTTAGCCAAGGCCCCCCTTTTTTAACTCATTGATGCCTTAGGGCTACGAGGACTCGTTGCTTGCTAGGTTTTACCTTGGGGCCAACTCATTGCTGTGCAAACTAAAAATGCGGAAAACACGAGGCTTGCTCAAGTGAGTCAAGTCATTGCGGCGAAGCCGCCAACATTCTCACTCTCTTGTTTCCACTTTCCAGTGCCCTCCTCACCATCCCAACCCTCAGTGAAACAAGATGAAATCGAAAGGTGCCTATTTCACTGTTTTGTCGAGAAGAGCTTCAGTGAAATGACATTCACGCCGTCGGCCAAAAAGCGGTCCTCTCGAGCAAAGCCTCACCAAGCATGAGGAAGGAGGCCAGAGGGACTCAATTGGAGAGGTGACTGTTTCAGTCGAGCAGATACTTGCACAAGCGAAGTCAGCATATGCCAAGTTCATGCAAGGGGACGGGACGGACCACATTAGTGAGGCAATCGTCCTTGATCGCCAAGCACTGGACCGTTGCCCACCCGGTCACGACAAACGATGGAGATCACTAAACGGGCTTGCCGTTCATCTGCTGGGTCGTTACAACCATCTAGGAGCGGTGGAGGAAGCACGTATCTACGGCAGAGAGGCACTGGAGCTTTGCCCAGAAGGGTACCCAAATCGATCAAGGTCGTTGAACAACGTCGTGGATTGGCACCGCAGCAGTAGTGATGGTACGGCGATGGGTGCCGGTCTCTTTCTCGCCGTTTGCCCCGTTTAGTCCTCACCCTCTTCTTTGCAGGCTGGTCCTCAGGCTGCTCGACGTCTTCCGGTTGCTTGCGCTTTCGGAACGCGTCTGGGTCGTAAGCATGCAAGACGTATGGACTCTGATAGTTATTCGGCAGAGGTCCTCCCTGAAAACCAATGAATTCGACGGCGCCTTGCTCAGCGGCGTAGCAGATGACGGCCACCTTGGCGTCTGCCTTGTTTCGATACTCAGCAGGGATGGAGTATCGTCTGACCTACTCTGGCGGGGGGCGCAGTCGGCACCGAACGCTGTTTGCCGAGTGTCAAGATAAAGAAGCGAAGAAACGAAAGGTGCGAACCGTCTCTCTCCTTGTCGTACTCGAGAAGCGGAGCGGGAGCGGCATCCATTTTTTCTGTACCCGCGCTTGTGCTGACCAATTCCTCTATAGGGACGAGAACAACCATGCGTAAGAACCGTTCCTTGATCATTGCGCATATATACTTATTTGACCGCAGGATGACTACTCTGGATCAGATCGGACGGGCGGTGTGACGAAAGGGGTGTATACGGTATACACCGGCGAGCTTGGATCAGTTCCAGCCAGAGGCATACGACCACGTACGCTGGAACTCGTTGCAGTAGGTTGCATTTGATCCATTTTGTTTTCTCGCGTTGCAATACCAATCAGGGTCTCGAACACGTCGGGGGTAAATATCCCCTGGACTGCCTCGCGCTGTTCCGCCACTAATTGGTTGACGTCATCATCTCTTTCTCTCACAGCTATCGCCAAGGCGCGCTCAGCAAGTGGATTCTCGATGGGACGGATCCGATTGCGATTGCTATCTCTGACTTCCCAAAGAGAGGGATTGTGGTAAGTTCGATTTAAGACGCGTGTAGGGTGCATGCTGACTGGGCGTTTAGCGAAGCATATATCTAGCGAAGCATATATCTGGCGTGATTTGGTATCGATGACGGATGCGATGGACCGAATATAGTTGCCAATCCCTTTGAACATGGCTTGGAAGCAGACAGCCGCCTTGGCATCTGACCAATTGGTGAACTTGGTGTCGACGACTCGGAGGGACGCTTTGCATTTGCCAGGACGATCGAGTTTGAGGAGACAACCATGCACTGTGAGAGAGTTGAGCCACAGAGTGGAAATCTGGACCAAGCTACTTACAACCAGGTGGGCCATCGGACGTGAAGAAAAAAGACAAGAGAATTTTTCCACCTCTGTTTTGGACAGGGGCATCGTGTCAGACGGAGATGCATGGTGTGTCCCGATCGTGTCATGCATATGTGTGTGTATCTGATTATTCAACTGTGTACTATCGTGTGTGTTAGCACCTGGACCTGCGAAAGCAAGAGATCGGGCTCGTGTCCGATGCAGTCCATAATGACCTCCCCCCCTCTTGACTAGAACGGCTCATTCCTAACAACCGCGACATAAACGAGGCGGCACCGTACCTTACCCGTGAAGCACCCGCACCCCGTTTGGCGGGTCTCGGGAATGGTGAAAAATGGAAAAAAATCCACCCGCGGGTATATCCGTCCACAGGTTGACCCACGGTGTCCTCATTTGAACAGTGCGTGTCGACAACGAATTCTTCGACGACGCCGACGAGTTGAAGTGAGTACGTCTCGTCCCTGTCCTCGTCCTCGTCACCATCCTCAAGGTGTCACCCCTCCTCCCTCATGCAATAACACAGTACGGCAACGACGTGACGACAACACTGGGACGAACGACGACGGCGTGCCACGGCATGATCACGATGCAACGACGAGATGGGTACAGAGTTGGCGGTGGGGATGAGACGGGCATGGCGAAGACAAGGACGAGGGAGACGAACCACCGTGACAATGCCATGCCAGTGATGACGACGACGAACGGTGCGACATTGCACCACGTGTTGCCGAGTCGCCACTGACTGATTCGGATGCAACGCATGCGGCGTGCCATGCGAGTGAGGCAACAACAACAATGAACAACAGCACCAGCCCGGGTCCGCGGAGATGCCTAGCACTAGTAGTACTGGTACTATAGTTGTTCGTGTGCCGGTGAATGCTATCTACTATTTGCTACAAAAGTGATCATGTGATTGCGTGATTCAACATAGTGCTATGTAGCTGTGTGGTAACTGTTCAAAAGACTATCTACATAGTGCTGTTGTGTGATCCCATAGTTCTATGTAGATATTACACTGTCTATGTTGCACTGTGTAGAGGGGGGAAGTCTACAGCAACTACAGCACTATATAGAACTACATAGTACTCCATATTGCTACATAGATATGGTGAGATTTCCTGATGTACCGATCGACGTTGCACACGTTGGCGGTCCCGTGCGTGTGCTGACTCTGTTCGGAAGCGTCTGCCTGAGAGGAATTTCAATGCAAAGTGGGAATGACGGGAATGGGCCATAGTACCGATCAACGTT
>JBBPPC010000362.1:0-18259 GCA_038091775.1 Leccinum olivaceopallidum | reverse complement strand
GAATCGAACGATTAAGGCCCTGGAACTATCCATGTATCCTTACTTTTCAACCTCTCATCGGCGCCATTGCGGCTGGCTGCTGCGCCGTGCTTAAACCTTCTGAATCAACACCCCACTTCTCTCAGCTCGTTGCAGAGCTAGTTCCCAAATATCTCGACTCGTCTGCGTATCAGGTCGTCAACGTTGCTGTGGAGGAGGCTGCAAAGCTCCTCGAGCTTCAGTGGGACCACATCTTTTACACAGGGAACAGTCGAGTGCCAGTGGCCCGTATTATTGCTTCTGCAGCTGCTAAGCACCTCACTCCACTTACACTCGAACTCGGTGGGAACAGTCCCGTGTTCGTGGATCCCGCTTATGACATGGATTTGGCGGCGAAGCGAATCCTATGGGGGAAATGTAACAATGCTGGACAGGTAAATCATCATGTTAGCATTCTTGATAAGCATCTTTTTGAGCATCTTCGTTCTGGGGTCCAATCTGCTAGCTTTGTGTCGCGCCAGATTACGTTCTCGTGTCGTGGGCGAAACAAGACGAGCTCATCCAGAGTCTCAAGAAGGCATACAAGTTGTTCTTCCCAAACGACACGCTCGACACTTCGCGCTTTGCAAGCATCATGAACGACGTTCATTTTAACTGCCTGAGCTCTCTACTTGAGCGGACCAAGGGTAACATATTGGCCGACGTCATGCTGGGGAGGAAGGACACTGCGAGGAGGCGCATTGAACCGATCGTGGTCGCGAACGTCCAGGACGGTGATGCATTGTTGGAAGAGTGGGCGTTCTTTGTGTTCTTGTGGTTCGTGGTTCTCACTTGAAGATCCGATCCCGACAGAGAGATTTTTGGCCCCATTTTACCAATCATCCCGATCGACGACATGCAAGAAGCGATCGATTCTGTGAACGCACGGTATGACGGCCCGATCTATATACAGTATTCTGGATCATGCTGACTGACTAAAACAGGCCACACCCCCTCGTATTGTACGGTTTCACTGAAGACCCCGTTTTCAAGCACAGGCGTATGTCATTCTCGTTTCTCACTTCTTGTTAGTATGTTTTCGGCTCAAGGGTCGATCCACAGTCGTCGAAGAAACGCAGAGCGGTGCAGTCGTCTTCAACGATATCTACGCCACTGGCAGTGTCCTCAGGTTCGACAAATCAGCTGTTGGTATTTGCAGTGGCTACGGGTGCGATCTTGTCCATGCGGAGACAACAGTGACACGACCACAACGACGTGACGTGGCACCACCGTAACGCAACGACTGCCGCGACAGCATATGACAACGTGATGTCAACGACGACTCGAGGACGAGGAGGAGTGATGACGACGTGACGAGGGATGCAACCGTGGAGTACCGAGTCAGGGTACGGGTACACCGTACTACCTGTAGTGACCTGCACTGTGCGTCGCCTTTTTAATTTTAATTTTATCACATCTCTCACCAATCGGACTTATGCTCCACAGTTTTTGTGAATCCGTAACGGACTACCTTTTTACCCTCCGCTCTCTCAAAACTCCCGCCAATATGCATGCTTGAAGGAACAGGGGAAGATGAGAAGTTGCAAGAAATAGCAGCCAATTTGTATGGAAAAGGTTCTTGTTTTGCTGTCATCTCTCGTTGCATGTGTTGACACGTCTGGCGTTTCACTAGCTCATGCAGAAAGAAACAGATTTAGAGTATCTCACAGGCTACAGCTGTGCTCTCGTTTTCCAGTGTACTAGTAGAACGGAGCTTCATGATCTACCCCCATGGGTTTTTGGGGTTCCTGAGTCCGCTTACCCGAGTGAAAATTTGCAACTATCTGTGTCACGGAGTTTAGTGACTGAGAAAAAAATTCGACTGACATTTGAAATATCCAGATATAAGTTTCTGTGGAGCTGGGTTTGCTAGAGGCAGCTGGACTGCTCTAGAGTGCTGTTGTAAATTTTATGAGCAAAATTTGCAAAGCTTCTGTGGAGCTAGATTGGCTGGAGGGTGCTGGATTGCTGTAGAGTGCTGTGTAATTTTGGGAGTAAAATCTGCAAGGCACTCTGTGGAGCTGGATTGGCTGGAGGCAGCTGGAATGCTGTGGAGTGCTGTGTGATAGGCTGATAATCTGTGTTGCTCTGTTGGGCACTGGCTGAATTTTGGTGGTTTGCTGATGCACACCGTCTTGGATGCGATGAGGGAGGTGACGCGGACGACTGGGGCAGGGACAGTCGCCATACGCCGTCCTCGACTCGTTGATGTGATGATGGACGAGGTGGGAGAACGATGGAGGGGGACGGCGAGTGAGGGCGGGACAGGAAGACGGCGGAGTGACGGTGGGTGCGTGTGCGTTACGAACGAGGGCGAACGACGACGTGGCGAGAGAGAGGGTAACATGTCTATGCGTGCGAGCGAGGGCGCGTCCGAATTCCGCGGTGGTGCATCCGTGAACCTGTATGTCACCGTGTGCTGGTCGTCTGCAGAAACTTATTTGAGACCGATGAACGTGACTGATTTATAGAACGCATACACGCCGCCTTTCGTTTCTGTCCGATGTCGCTTCAAATTTCGTTGGGCCGCGAGCATCACTTCTTCTTCTTCCGCTGACAGACTGTATGCACGCGATACAAACAGGTAGCGCGTGAATATGTAGCCCTGCGAACCTGTAAATACACACCTCTGTAATAGAACACACTCACGTCTTGGATCGCTTCGTCGATCTCCTCGGACAGCATCCGGTACATAAGCGGGATCACTTGCACGGCATGTTTACCACTCGCGCACCGAGCACCAGTCCGACGTGGCATTGCGGGTAATTTTGCAGCAGCGACGACAATGTTTCGTGGAACCCCTGATCAACCGTCGTTTTCGTAGTCAATCACCCGCTGCAAACCCGGGTGATCCTGTTGCAGCCGCTTCAACAAACTGTGCCTGGACACAGAGACCGACACGTACATGGCAGCTGACGAGTTACGACCGTCATGAACACGTATGGATCGGCATCCTCGTCTTCCTGGGTCGTGATAGTGCTGCCCACGCCGCTCTCCTGCGACACACTCTTGATCAGATCCGCAAGAGGGCCAGTCTGCACGTGCTCGGCATCTGGGCCAAATGGCAGCCGCTGGATGATGTGATAATCGATGTTCGCATTGACGTTGTAGTAGTGAAAGTTGACGTCGACGGTCTACACAGTTGGGAGATTCGTAACGGTGCGGGCGTGCGGAGAGAATATGCGTAGTACTTGTTTTGCGGGACCGTCGTCGTCGTCTGCGTCCACCTCGTGCGCTTCGCCGCACATCGCATGGCTGGCCCTCTCGTGAGTCTCGGCGTAGTAGCTACAGCTCTGCTTACATAAGGCGCGGTATACCCCGAACGACAGAGACGACAACCACACCACCACAATCACCACCACCGTCGTTGCCGAAGGAAAACGCTGGAAACCGTAAATATCCAGGTCGGCCAAAAGAAGCGTCATCTTGTGCGTCTCACCGCGTCCTCGGCGGCAGCACCTAATTCGCCCTCGGGGCCATCATCGCTGACTACCTTCTTGTAGGACAACGACGCGCTCAAGAGTGCCAGTCTCATGCTCGCCGAGCTGCGCACGTCGTCACTCTCACAAAAGCAATATCATTAGTATGAGCTCTGTAAGTGCACGCGTCCACCTCTTTCGAGTTCCTCCAGTGACCACAGGTGTCGCACCATCTTCGACGCCCTCCGATATCTCTCTCGAACCACCTCTACGACGTACACACACACTCCAGACACCATCTCGCAGATCTCTACGAACTAGTAGAATATCATCCGCCTCAACCTCATGATCACCGTCGGCGTACACATGTCTATCCCTGACGCAACCGTCAAGGAAATCGTGAAGGACATGAGTAGAGGCGTTATATGGGCTCTTTCTACAACACTATCTCAGCGGTCAGACCACCGATTACCTGCCCGTCGGGATCGATTCCGGGTGAGCCCTCTCCACATTGCGTCATCCGTTTGCTGACCCAGTCTAGTCCCTCAAGCGTCCCTCTAAGCGTCCGTGCTCACGAATTTCATAGAAACGAACAAGCTCTGGGTTCGTCTCCAGCACCAAGGTCACTCGCGCGACCGCGAGAAACGCGAAATGGAACGTCGCGAATTCCGCATCCTCGTCGGTACCAACCTCGTCCGTCTCTCCCAGCTCGACGGCGTCGATCTGGAAATGTACCAGAAGAGTATACTTCTATCTATACTGAAGCAAGTCGTCAACTGCATCGTAAAGGAGTATCTGATGGAAGTCGTCATCCAGGTGAGTGTTCACATGTATGCTGTTCCGAAATTGATTAACGACTCCTGTAGGTATTCACAGACGAGTTCCACCTCCATTCGCTCGGACCATTTCTATCCGCAACCGCTCAGCTACACCCGAAAGTCAACATCAAATTGATCGTTATCGCGTTCATCGACAGACTGGCGGCCTACGCCGCCCGCGAGGCGGAGACCGAAGACCAAGAGGAGACCAAGAAACAGGAAGAGGTGGCCGCCAAGCGATTAGCAGAAAGGTCAGGCTGGCAAGAGATAGGGCTGTTCTTGCTTACAATCAGCCGGACGCCGAAAAGGTCGAGGGCGTAGATGCTTGGGATAGCGCGGTGGAAGAGTCGGAGAAGAACATTGGGGTGAACGGTGTCTCACCAGAAGAGGGAAAAGGCAAGGAAAAGGAAAAGGATGATGTGCCTGCGAGAAAGATCCGTGGCATACCAAAGGACGTCTAGCTATTTGAGGTCTTTTGGAAACAAGTCGTCGAACTCATCAAGGTACGTAGAACGAGATATACACGAATTAGTGACATTCTGATGATGCCGTTGCAAGCTCGACCAGACTTGTCAATACAAGACATCACGGCGCTCTTGGTCTCGCTGACGAATATCTCCCTTAGCTGCTACCCTGACAGACTTGAATACGTATATCAGATATTGGCTTTTGCGCACACCAAAATCAAAGCGTATTCCGAAAGGTACGTTTTATTTCTATATACATACGTGTATCTACTCATGACGCCGATCTGATATAGCTCTCTCCACGCCCCATGAACGGCAGCAAACCTCGCAGCGCTGCTCGTCGCCCCGATCAACTCATACCAATCTGTGCTCACGTTGCTCGCCATCCCGCGCTACGTCCCGCTCCTGGCACAACAACTTTTTTTCCACGCGCCGTTCGATCGCGCAGAGCGTCGTCTCGAGTGCGCTCAAGAACGAAACCGTGATCGAGACACCCGGGGACATGGATGGAGTTTTGGATCTGCGTCACGTGTTGATCAAGGATCAGACGAATGCTTCTCCCGTCGGTGGTGGGCCGGTAAAGTACGTGAAGGTGATACGGAGACAGGGACCGTATGTGGTGGAGAAGGAGGACACGGCGGAGGAGCAGGGGTGGGCACGGATGGTGCGGGCTGAGTCGTTGGGGGTGCAGTTTGAGGTGGGTCAATGTCTTGGGTCGAGAGAGTCAAGAACTGACTGGCGCACCGCACTCGTCAGCTGCTGCAAACCGCACGTCGGCACTTTGAGGCTGGAGGCGAACGAATGCGGTATACGTTCCCTGCCCTCATCACTTCGAGCATCAAGCTCTGTCGGCGGTACAAGATTCGTGAACATTTGGTGAGATCACACTTTCCTACACTCATTATTATTTTTAACCTCGACAACGAATAGGAAGACGACTGGCAATCGAAAGTGACCACGATCCTCAAGTTCGTGCGCGAATGCACCTCCATCATGGTGACACAAGTTACTCTCGCTCGCTCGCCCTCCGTCTATTCCTCCTCGCCGCTCAAATCGCCTCCGAATGTGGCTCCGGGTTCGAAAACCTGGCGTACGACCTGTACGTCCGAGCGTTTTCGGTATATGAAGATTCGATTTCGGAGAGCCGAGCACAGTTGGCTGCAATCACGTTGATCATTGGGACGTTGCAGGGTGCAAAGGTGTTCGAGGTGGATGGGTATGGCACGTTGATTACCAAAGCTGCGCTGCATGGGGCCAAGTTGTTGAAGAAGCCGCATCAGGCGACGGCGTTGCATGCTGCAAGTCATTTGTGGTGGCAAGAAGCTGCGGTTGAGGTGGAAGGGGAGGCAGAGGCAGAGGCAGGGGAAGGCAAGGAGGGGGGCAAGGATAAGGAGGATGGGAAGGGTGCCGAGGCGGTGAGTATCGCTCTGCGCTATCGATCGTGACTGACGGGTTGTCGACAGTACCCACACCAGGACAGCAAACGAGTGCTGGAATGTTTGCAAAGTTCGTTGCGGATCGCACATTCGGCGACGGAGGAGATTGTCACTGTTCAGATATACTGTGACACGCTCGATCAATATCTGTATTACTTTGATCGCGGGGCACTTGGTGTGCGTCCATCTTCTCTCTATGGTCTCTTGATGCTGACGAGTTTCCCACATTGTCACAGGTCGCTCCCAAATTCATTGTCTCGCTTGTAGAGCTCATTACGTCCTCGATCGATACCATCACCTCTCCGTTGTCTTCAGCTTCGTACCTGCACCCGTCACAGCGAATCGAAGGTGTCGCGTCTCCGGACATGATCCAGCGACATTTCCGGAACACGCTCAAGTATATACAATCTAAGAAGACGTCGGAGAATCCGGGGCAGTACGACGAAGTGGCAGAAGTTGAGGCGTTCTCGAAGATGGGGGTCACGCGATAGCGGTTGTTGGGTACGTATAGATGCTGGGTGGAGACGGTGGTTTTTCGATTCTGATCTGTCGTCGTCGTTTTAGCCAAGGCCTTTGAACTGATATAACGTAAAAGTGCAGCGAGGAGTTCTTTCTTCCCAGCATATATCTTGGGCTGTGCGAACAGCCTCCTGCCAGAAGCACTCATTCAATGACGCTGCTGTGCCAACGGACAATGCGGAAAAAACGAGGCTGCCCTAGGTCATTGCAGTGAAGCCGCCAACATTCTCACTTTCTTCTTTCCACTGACCAGTGACCAGTACCTTCCCCCTCACCGTCCCAACCCCTCATTGAAACGAGATGAAATCACAAGGTGCTTATTTCACTGTTTTGTCTGCGAGAAGAGCCTCAGTGAAATGACATTCACGTCAGCCAAAAAGCGGTCCTCTCGAGCAAAGCCTCCTTACACCAAGCATGAGAAAGGGGGCCGGACGGACTCCATTGGAGAGGCGACTGTTTCAGTCGAGCAGATACTTGCACGAGCGAGGTCAACGTTCGCCAAGTTTGAGAAAGGGGACGGGACGGGCCACATTAGCGAGGCAATCGTCCTTGATCGCCAAGCACTGGACCGTTGCCCACCCGGTCACAAGAAGCGATGGAGATCACTAAATCAGCTTGCCATTCATCTCTGGGGTCGTTACAACCATCTAGGAGCGATTGAGGACATTGAGGAAGCAGTTATCTATAGCAGAGAGGCACTGGAGCTTTGCCCAGAAGGGCACCCAAATCGTTCGACGTCGTTGGGCAATGTCGCGCTCTATCTCTCCGATCGTTACGACCGGCTTGGAGATATGACGGACCTCAATGAGGCCATCATCCTCGGGAGACAAGCCCTCGACCTTTGCCCGTCAGGGCACCCGCATCGATCAACGTCGTTGAACAATGTCGCTACCTATCTCTCCACTCGTTACGACTGCCTTGGAGATATGACGGACCTCAATGAGGCCATCATCCTCGGGAGACAAGACCTCGACCTTTGTCCGTCAGGGCACCCGGGACGATCAACGTCGTTGAACAATGTCACAAAGAATCTCTGCACTCGTTACAAGCGGCCCGGGCTTGGAGATATGATGTACCTCAAGGAGGCCATCATCCTCGCGAGACAATTCCTCGACATTTGCCCACCTGGCCATGCTCACCGGTCATTGTCATTACGTACACTTGCGCGTTGTCTCCGTGTTCGCTACACCAAGGCGAAAGAGTTGAAGGACAGAGAGGATCTATTCAGTCTCTACACCGAGTTGTCAAATATCTCTCAAACACTCTCATCAGCCGATCTCTCTGCAGCGAAGAAATGGATCAAGGAAGCTGAGCATTTCCGCCATCCCACCGTTCTTCTCGCATATGAAACATCTCTTCGGCTACTTGTTCAGCATCTCGCCATTTTACCATCCCTACCCAATCGTCTCCAGACTTTCAAAGACCTCGCTTCATCCCTAGCAATCGATGCTTTTTCCGCTTGTCTGCGCGATCACCGTGAAAAACAAGCGATCGAGCTGCTGGAACAAGGTCGCGGTGTATTCTGGACTCAGATTGCTCGTCTCCGTTCCCCTCTTGAAGATGTCATCGCGTCGGGCCAGGAAGGCCAGTCCCTTGCAAACGAGTTTGCTCTACTCTCATCAGAAATACACAATATAATTCATTCACAAGGTCCAGATCAGCACAACAAGCTGTGCAGTCTCAATGTTGATCTCCAATCCGCAATCACCCAGATTCGCACATTACCCGGTCTCGATCGATTCCTTCTCCCCTCTTCCTTCTCCGAACTCCAGCACGCTGCCAGTGGCGGTCCTGTGATAATCGTGAATGCTAGCAAGTATACGTGCGATGCACTCGTTGTCTTCTCAGACACAGATCCAGTTTATATCGCCTTGCAAATAACCAAATCCCGTGTTCAGGATCTGTCGTCACGTTCCACATCCCGGGGCAAGCCAGAACCTACTTCGGGTCCTCTCGCACGATGTAGAGCCCCTGGTATCGCAAGCCCAGCTGCACTGCTCGAACGACCTTGACACTTCGCTTCGTTCTTTTGGTCACTATTCAACTTCCCAAGCCCAATTACCTTTCTCGCGGTGCGGTGCTTCCAGACCTCACGTTTTGGACGTCGACCTCCCACAATTGGAACTTACCTCTCTGATCACCTCCGGCCCCGCGCATAATCGTGTCGACCGCGCGTTCTTTACTGACGGTTGTATGTGAGCCCTTACACGGCGTGTTGGCTGTGGAGCTGACGCAGAATTACTGCAGACACTATCGGGGAGCGACAAAAGTTCTTGGACGATGCCGCTCGACTCGCTCGCGACCTGTCCACGAATACAACGTTTTTCAATGTCAAACCCTTGCTTAACTTCTGGGCTGTATTTACCCCCAGAAAAGAGGTCTCTAGCTCATGTATGGAGCTATATTCTTGCTCATCGAACCCTTAGGTATTGGGGGGGAATACACGTAAGTGGCTGCGGCCATGAGCTAAAACTCTCACTGACCTGGTCCAAATTCAACTTGAAGTACAACAACTGCCTCACTCGCCAACGGCGCCCTCGTTCTCCGCCATGAAATCGGGCATTCGGCATCATCGGAGTCGACGAAGAATACGACGGTGGCTTTGCTTATTTCGGAGTCAATGCCGTACACGACCCCAAAGCCGTGACCTGCTCTCACTGGTTGACGTACAAAGACCACCTGCGCGTAGAGCGCGCTCTGTAATGCCGATGCAAGCGCATCCGTGGACACTTCTCGACGTCGCGAAGCCATGGTCGATTACGTTCTCGTCGTCTGGCACGTACGCTCGTTACCTCGTCAAGTGTCCGGGATACCTCACGCGGACGATTTTGTGGTCTACCTCGACGGTGTCGATTGGACTCCTGCAGATGACATCGGCTTCGACAGATGGCACTACGATATTCTGTTCGAGGAGGGGCTGACCGAGGGCGAGCACGTGCTCGAGTCGGTACTCCGAAACAGAGAGATCCAGGGTCAGGCACGGCTCTGCAGCGTTGAAGTGCTCGAATACGGGTTTTTGGAAGAGTGCGTGCGCGGCTGCGACTTGTGACAAGACGTGTTGCTGACAATGTTTGCCGATAGGTTCGTGGCGAGTCCAGGGTATTATAGCCTCTTCCCTACGCGCGTATCCCATCTATTCGTTCCACCGACGAGCAGGCTGATAACCGACGTGTATCTATCCAGATATGACCTCGACAATGCAACGTCGTATCACCCGACGAACGACAATTGCCTAATGCGCAGCGTCGTGAAACCCAACTTTTGCAACGTCTGTTTAGAAGGGCTCTGGCTGTCTCTCGTCAAGCGCATCGATCCCATCGAGGGTCTCAGCTTGACGTGTTCAGGGCCAAGAAGCGATGTACATGTGGTTCAGGTCGACCTCGTGAAATTAGCGCAATTCAGGGAGGAGCCCATCGCGAGCGCGGAGAGCTATGCAATCGAGTGGACACGGAACGGATGGGTGCTTGAGGCGCTCGCGAATTCACTCGGGTGGAATTAAGCGACGCGGAACACGGTACCTACCGTGTCGACGTTACCTACACAGTGGACGAAGTACGGTTGGATCCTCGGGGGTATTTGCACGCGAGCAGAACGTTTGAGTTGGCGCCTCATTCGTGCTAATGGATCAGGCATCGCAGGGGAATAGCATTACTTATACGTATGATATGCAATTGACATCGTCACTCTTGAAAAAAAACTACTGGAGCGATAACCATAGAGTAAGTCCAGGAGAAGATGGAAAAAAGGAAGAGGATGATCGATGAGGATGAGTGATTGCATACTACAAGCGACTTTAACTAATAAGCATGGGGAGATTCTCGCGTATCGAAGAAACCCAAAGACGTATGCGCGCGCAAGGCAAAGAGACTGTGGAGCAAGCAAGATGTACGGAAACAGAAAGGGGCATATGAATACTAAAGAAATCACATACTAATGACGCATTTGCAGCACCCCCCGGTGACGTCGTCTTGTTCTTGCTCTTGTCGTTGTCGGTTGACGAATTCGGTAGACGGCCGCGTGACGTTGATGAGGTACCTGTGGTTCGATACGACATTGCGAGAAAGGTGCGGGGGAATTGGGAGGATTTGGCCGGAATCCTAGGTTGTTCAAGTTCCGGCTGAATAGGCTGTGGTACTATCGGTTTCGGAGGTTCCGCGGGACGCGATGGAACATAGACTTTCGGGAATCGTGGTATGCTCTGGAATGTGACCAGACTCGACCATTGATATCTCTTCGTCGCGACGTGGTGGCCGATACTTCGTATAGTCGTACCCAAATATGCCATGTGCCTGCACAGAAACATCAACATCGCGCTACCTGTGGAACGCATAAATCGTGCCTACCGGGGGTGGTGATATCGGCTTCGGGCTGCCATCTGCTTGCTCGTATAGGCCATTTAAACCCTTCTTGCGCGCCACGACGGGGAGCACCACCTGAAGTCATGGTGATGAGGAGTGCAAACGAGTATATCGACGACGGTCACCCGCACCTGGCCATTCGGATAAAACGCCAACTTCGATCAATAAGTATGGACGCTATCGGTTCTCGGAGCTCGGCACTCTTGGCAGTGAACACCTACATAAACGTTATAACAGGCCAAATACACAGAGTCGTCGCCGTACTTGCTGCAGTCGGAGCAATCGCTTCTCCTTTTGCTTCACCACTTCTTCCAACTCCTCCTTTTCCTTCTGGAGCACCTCCCAGCTCTCCGCCAGGTTGTGCACTCGTCGATCCACAATCCTTCAGCGCCTCTCTCCGTTTCTCTCGGCGCGTTAAGTCGTTCGTTGCCAGTGGCACACTAGCACAAAAACGGGTCTGAGATCAAGACCTGCATAGACGGAAAGCAGAGGCTCACTTGTATTCATCGGTGCGTTCTGTGAACCCTTCTTTCCGTGGCGCTTACTCAGGTTCATGGACGGATTGGTTCGTCTCTTTTCCCTTTGCACACGTTCGCATTCGTTAGGGTATGGTCGTCTACGAATACCCCGTAAGTCTCGTCGGTTCCTTGATCCCGCGCGCCACTCATTCATTCATTTCTAGACAGAGACCTCGCGTCCCATACCTCGACCCACATATTGCAACATGACCTAGTGAACAAACGTCCCGGAAGTTCGTTACGGAACGAGACATACTTTGGAAGTGCGGGGAGCGGAGTCAGCCCTCGAGAGAGAGTACGTCTCGAAACGAGCATCGAGATCCGGATTGGCGTTATTCTGGCACGACGGAAGCAGAAAACGTACGCAGCTCACTTCAAGTCGTTCAGAATCCTCTCAGTGATCACAATGAGCTCACAGAGGGATGGAGAAGGCTATGCTCCACCAGAAACTAACGACATTGTGTCCCGACTCGCGCAGCAAGATAAGGTTCCCTGGTACAGAAAACCCAACCTTCGACTCTTATATCTCTTGATGTTTCCAACCTGCATTGGAGTCGAGATGACATCTGGGCACGTCATTTCATTACTGTGTTCGGTCGTAAATTGCTTGAATACGAGACAGTTACGACGCGTCCATGGTAAACGGCCTCCAGGCTGTACCCTCCTGGCTTGAATGTGAGGTAGTCTTATCAGATTTGAATGTGATAGTGGTCTGACTCGACTGGAATAACAGACTATGGTCATCCTCGTTCTGCCACTCTCGGTCTCATGGCTTCCATGTATGCTTTGGGTTATGTTGCTGCTGTTCCGTTCGCACCCTTCCTTGTCGATAAGTTCGGCAGACGATATCCAATATTTCTTGGAAGTATAGTCTCTGTGATCGGGGGTATTCTTCAAGGGTCTGCTCTGAATTGTAAGTTAATGATATCTTACAAACCCCCTGAATGCCGTTCATGACGAGAGTCGGATAGTCACAATGTTTGTACTTGCTCGTTTCATTCTTGGATTTTCCATCGTAATTTGCGTTGTGGCTGCATCCACTTTGATTGGAGGTGTGTGGATGTGATTTTATTTCGCTGATCCGTTCGTAAAACTATACAGAACTCTCTCATCCCAAGGAACGAGTTGTTGTGGGTGGTCTTTTCCATGTTGCTTATTATCTCGGTAAACCATCATCGTCACCAACTGCGGGGGTCACTCTAAGCTAATCACCCAAGGTTCCATTTTTGCTGCTGCCGTGACCCTTGGGACCTTTGCCATGACCAATAACTGGGGGTGGAGGATCCCATCTTTTCTGCAAATAGTGCCTGGACTCCTTCAAGTTTGCTTCATCTGGTCTATCCCAGAGTCCCCTCGTTGGCTCGTATCCAGGGGAAGGGGTAATGAAGCATTGGGTGTTCTTGTGAAGTATCATGCAGAGGGAGATAAAGATTCCGAGTTCGTCAAGGCAGAGTATGCTCAAATCCAGCAGACACTCGAAGCAGGCCAGGTGATCTCCCAGATGAACCGCAAGAAGGTGTTTTCAACACCAGGCATGCGAAGGCGGATCATCATTACAGTATTCCTTGGTCTGTGCAACCCGTGGAGTGGATCCGCACTGGTTTCGTAAACTCTCCCTTGTCCATGATATCTTTTACTGTCCGCTCATCTTGCTGACAGGCATTTCCTTTCCCCGATATTGGACAACATTGGTATTCATGATAACCGAACGAAGAATATCGTCAACCTTGCCAAGGCTTCTTGGAAATTAGTTAATGGTACACTCCTTGTATTGATCGTGCCTCGATACCCTCGACGCACGATGTACTTGGTAAGTGATGCTTTCGAACTACTTCTATTCTTCTAACCATTTCTAGGCTTGCACCATTTCGCTGTTCATTGTACTCCTGGCTTTTACTGCAGCTAGCGCAGACTATTCACTCACTCAAAGCAAACTGTCTGCTCAGGTGGTACTAGCGTGAGTGTCAAGTTCGATGAAAACGCCGTGTTTAATGTCACTCATACTGCACGTTCTGTAGTCTCATCTTTTTACACAGTCCAGCTTACAACCTGGCGTTCGGCTCCTTGGACGGCAGTGAGTATGGCACCAGAATTGTCATCTTCACCCTATTCTCGTGCACAACATAGACTCAAATGTAAATAGGCTACTTGGTGGAAATTTTCCCTTTCCATGCCCGAGCTAGCGGAATCGCCTTGTATCAGTGGGGGAACCGTGGCGGAGGGTTCTTGGCCCAGCTCGTCAATCCTATCGGGATCGACGCCATAGGTACGTCCATGTTGGATATATGTTTATTCGTAGCTTCTGGAAGCTAATGGGGTTGACCGATAGGCTGGAGATGGTATATCACGTAAGTGTCAGCTTTTTGGCATGGACGTTGATGAGGTGCGCTAGAACATCGCAACAACAGGTACTGTGTTTGGAGCGGTGTTCAGATTGTGTTTGTCTACTTAATGTTTCCGGAAACTTCGGGCCGCACGCTCGAAGAACTGGCATTTTGTAAGTGTAGTAAATCCTTCCGAGTGTATAATGATACTTACGGTCTGGTCGTAATGCTCGAACAGTGTATGAAGAGGACCGGGAGGCGCTGAGGCATGGCGCGGCTGAGCGGCTATGTGTCGATGGAGGAGTTGAGACGTATGGTTCTATGGAGGATCATCCAGGAAGGACCGTCGGCGGTGAGCAGAGATGAGGCGGTCTGCATTCGTCTGTTGGGATCAGAAGCTCTGCTTCGGGCGAATGAAACCTAGATTGCAGATTAAGTGGGGTTGCTGACGTCTTGTAGTACATACTCAGTTCTACGGACAAGGTTCCAGATTTTCGGTGAACCGGTTCTAGCAAGCGAATACTTCTGGCGTTAGCCCACGCTCCTACCCATCTTTCGAGAGGAGCCTATCGCATAGTTGACAGCGTGACATCGCGTGGGAGACACAATGAGATTAAATTCTCACGTTCGATAATGTGCGGTTGTAGTCGGCCAACGTCGTACCCGCACTCGCGTTTGCCAGACACTGCTGGGTCACCTGTACTGGTGCAGAACCTATGACGAAGTTGATATGTCGTGGTCACGGATATGACCTATCAGTCAGCTCCCAGGAAGACCGGCATGACTGTCTCTCCTAGACTCCTCCGAGATGTCCCCAGGCCGCAAACAATTTTGGTGACAAGTGACCAGCCTTGCCAGGCTTCACAACAAAACTCCAGTTGCCCGCCCAGCTCCATTGCGGTCTGCGAGACAGCCTGGGACACGGAAATTACATAACTTGAAATTTTATGTGTGCAATAGTCTTCAAGCTTCAACCAAGTTCCGTTTTTCGCCGGCGGCGTCTTGTTCCCTGCTTGGATGACGCCAATCATCATCCGTTTCGCCTATCCATCATTCAATTTGTTCCTATCCCTGATGCCGCCGTGGATATTGTTACTGCTGGCTTCTCATTATAAAGGTCTGCTGGTGGATGTCTCACCGCCAGTCCTTTCCACCCCTCTACAATGCGATTCATTACGATAACAATATTTGCAGTCACCAGCAGACTGGTTGCTCTGGTCACTGCAAATCCTGTACAGAACCAGAAGGCGGATGGCATAGCCATACCACTCGCCAGACACCCTTTCTGAACAATGCAAGCATTGATCTCGACGCAATCAGCTCTCGTAGCATATTGGTCGAGGAGTAGGTGGAACGAACGTTACATTTCCAATGCTCACGCTTTTTAGGAAGATCCTGAGTGGCCTAGACAATCGCGAGATGAACACGGGGACGATGCATCCTTTCGCTGTGAAACGGAGCGAGCCCGGACCTGAAAGGCGTGGTGCTAGCGTCCCGTTGACATATGTATGACATGTGGATTGGCGAGATTTCGATTGGCACTCCTCCCAAGACCTCGAAGGGTAAATTCTCCGAGTCTCATTTTGATCTATTTTTACCCTCATCTACAGTCCAAATAGACACAGGTGCGGCGTAGGTGCTTTCTTTCGGTTCATACAGTTGTTTTCGTTCAAATCAACGCAGCGATGTGGGTGCTGCAGACTGGCTGTAGTGGGGTCACCGGAGATCGCGACCTCTGGGATCCCAATTCATCCAAATCTGCCGAGATACAGTGGCCATTTGAGGTCGATTATGAAGATGGATCCGTCGTCAAAGGTGGTCTATATACCGATCATGTAACCACCGTATGTTCTGTATTACTTCCTGGCATGGTGATTGAATTTTTATGCGAACCTAGGCAGATTCTCGGACCTTTGGTTCTATAACTTCGTACACTTCTCCGATACAGAACAATGGAGATGCGGACGGTTTACTGGGATTTGGGTTCCCTTCCATGTTCAGATTTGGTGCTGATCCGCTGCTTGTATCGCTTATCAGACAAGGGAAGCTAATCAATCCGACATTCTCATTTAAACTCTCTTCTTCTGGGGCCGAGATGTACGTTGGTGGAGCAAACAGTATGCTGTACGATGGTAACATCACTTATACACGCGTAACAAATCCTGTGAGTTCAATTGGCAGATAGGAGTGGATGCTCCTGACATTGGCATTCACAAATGTATGGATTCTGGCAGGTGTCCATATACATAGATGATGTTCGTGTCAATCACCTTGCTTGCAAGGTTTTATCATGTCCTAAATTCGTACCCATGAATTTTCCACACGTGACCATTCACGTGAATGTCAATGGGGCTTGACGATTACTAATACTATACTGAGCCGCCAGCGCGAAGCTACCACTACCTTCGTCGCCGCGTGAACCACCGTCAACGCACATGGCATTCCTCTCTCCCACCACCGACTACGCCTTCTCCCTCGACCCGGCTTAGCCACAAACTCCCTCAACTCAGTCTGGTGGTCGAGGCTAAAGAAGCCACTCTTTTTCAGGGATATTACATCCGCCTTTTGGCCATCACGACCCATATCACCGAGGTACGATTCGGTTCGTCCTCCTGCCGTCTGATCCTATGCAGTGCTGACACCCCGTGTCGTCGTGTAGAGATATATGAACTACGAAACAAGGCTCAAGGAGAGGCCATGGAGGCTAAGACAACCGCAGCTCCTTCAACGCACGTGGCACCCACCTCCTTCAACGCCACCTCCCTCGACCGAGTCGACCTGCCTTGGTCACAAACACCGCACAATCCCCCAAGGGAAGGCGAAAGTGGTTGTCGCCCCGTGGCGTCGTGTAGATTCACATCATTCGCGCTCGCGTATGGGGGACTGATTGATTAGAATTTGCATCCCAATTTTAACATATACTTCTTCAGGCATTAAGTTATTCGTTCTCGACGCGCAGGCTTTCAAGCAATGATTTCGAATCCAGCACTGATCATTTCAGAGGAGGGTGGGTTAAGCGTGCTGGCAGAAACTACTGCTAGATTCTGTCGTACATACTATGCTGCTAACGACCGTGACACTTCTCATCATTGTGCTCCTTCTGCAAGCAAGGTTTAGGCCGATAGCGTCGGCATTTCCGTCGCAGTGGCTGGTCGGACAGCTTTTTCACGCTGCCGTCGACGCCGCGCAGATGGTGGCTTGGGAATGTGTTCAAGCTCAAGCCGGCCAACTTTCAGTCCGTGCACGAAGCGTTCACGAGCTGGGAGGAATGCAGGTTGACATCAGCGTTAAGGTCGTCTTCACGCTCTTCGAAGGGAGCGGAATTCCCAAGTGTGGGTTTCACCAGACGAGAGATGCAGTGGTGATGAAATCGGTCAAGTTGAGAGTGGAGGGGATGGCGCAGCAGGGAAGAGCGGGCTTTCAGGTCGGGCTACGATTGATCCAGGAGTGGTGGGTGGTGCACACTCCTTTGTTCAGTCCGGACTTGACGGACGGGGAACCTTTACGGAGACGCATGATGATGCTGTTTTTTTTTTGCGTGCAGAATCTAAAAAACGGTGACTGTTATCTCGCTCACTTTTGGGGGGACAGCATGACATTATAGATACTGCTAGCGAAGAAATTCACACCTGGGCTCTGTCACTGTGACATCGATGCTCGTGTAGTGATAATTGTGCTGCCGTTTGATGAACAGGATTCAAATTGAGATCACACAATCCGTGGCTCGCGATTAGGAATAGAGGAATGTCGAGGGGCTCCTCCAAGATCTCCTTCGCTTTTGTCGTGCTCCTTCGCCGCCTTTTCCAGTCGGTAGTTTAACCTGGGAGGGTGCCGGTCAACCTTCCGATGTTGTTACCGTGAACTCTGCTATTAAATAAATCAAGCTCAGAAACATACAGTGTAAAAAATTACCGGGAACATTCGCGATGATTCAAGCGAGGTCCGCAAACCCGACCTGTAAAGTAGTGGAATCGAACACAGTGTATACGCCCTGCAGGAAAGTCATCCCGATGGTCCAAAATGCTAAGCCATAAGTTAGAACGAGTCCATCGAGCGCCGCAAAATGGGGCTCAGGAAGCAAACCTCACCGGTACGCGAGCGCCTGGCAATGATGGCGCTGAAACAACTGGCAGAACCTTCCCTGGTTGGATTAAGTCTGAGAACTTCAGCAGGGATTACAAACGTCCTGCCGCCAAAGGTAAGGCCCACTGTTGGGAAAGATTCGCACGGTACTGTAGACTATCGATAAAAATAAGGTGACGAACGCAATCAGAACTCACGGGAATAGTAACCAAAGCCTTCATGTTCCTTGAGGGTACCGTCAAGGCGTTTGTACAATTCCGAAACCAGTTCCCAATCTCCTATGATGTGATATGTACCAG
>JBBPPC010000361.1:0-20691 GCA_038091775.1 Leccinum olivaceopallidum | reverse complement strand
AAAAAATATGATAAACACCATACCCTCTATAAATTTGAGATTGAAAATGTGATGTAAGTGCATATAATTAGTAGTGCAAGAAATATAACTCACAAGCTGTTATTTGTGAAGTGGAATGAAAACATAATGTCATTAGTATAACCACTTTTGGATGATTCCATAAAGTGAAACTCACAAACTATCATTTCCACAGAAGGTGCATGGCACCATTAATATCACAACTCTAAGTCTCTGGCACATTACAAAAAGCACAACTTACCGCCTGTCATGTCCAGGGCAGAATGAAGAATGAGTGTCAGTATCACAACTCTCTGGCACATTTCACAAAGCACAACTTACAGACTGTGATTTGCAGGACAAAATAAAGAATGAATGGATATAACATCATCAGCATCACCACTCTCTGGCACATTCCACAACACACAACTTACAAACTGTGATTTCCAGGGCAGAATGAAGAATGAGTGGACATGGCATCATCAGCATCACCACTCTCTGGTACATTCCACAACACATAACTAACTTCCTGTGATTTGCAGGGCAGAGTGAAGAATGAGTGGACATGTAGCTTCACCACTCTCTGGCACATTCCACATTCCACAACTCACTTTCTGTGATTTCCAGGGTAGAATAAAGAATGAGTGGACATGGCATCATCAGTATCACCACTGTCTGGCACATTCCACAACTCACAAGCTGTGATTTGTAGGGCAGAAGACATGTATCCTCAGCATTACCACTCTCTGGCACATTCTACAACACACAACTCACATGCTATGATTTGCAGGGCAGCATGATGAATGAGTGGACATAGCATCATCAGCATCACCACTCTCTGGAATATTCCATAACACACAACTCACTTCCTGTTTGCAGGGCAAAATGGAGAATGAGTGGATATGTAGCTTCACCACTCTTTGGCACATTCCACATTCCACAACTCACTTTCTGTAATTTTGAGGGTAGAATAAAGAATGAGTGGACATGGCATCATCAGCATCACCACTCCTTGGCACATTCCACAATACACAACTCACATACTGTGATTTCCAGGGCAGAATGAAGAATGTGTGGACATGGAATCATCAGCATCACCATTTTCTAGCACATACAATCATTTGAACACAACTCACAGACTGTCATTCCCAGGGCAGAATGAAGAATGAATGGACATGGCATCATTAGCAACACCACTCTCTAGCACATTCCACAATACACAACTCACAAACTGTGTTTTGCAGAGCAGCAGAATGAAGAATGTGTGGACATGGCATCATCAGCATCACCACTGTCTGGCACATTCCACAACTCACAAGCTGTGATTTGCAGGGAAGAAGACATGCATCATTAGCATCACAACTCTCTGGTACATTCCATAACACACAACTCACTTCCTGTTTGCAGGGTAAAATGAAGAATGAGTGGACATGTAGCTTCACCACTCTTTGGCACATTCCACATTCCACAACTCACTTTCTGTGATTTTGAGGGTAGAATAAAGAATGAGTGGACATGGCATCATCAGCATCACCACTATCTGGCACATTCCATAACTCACAAGCTATGATTTGCAGGGCAGAATAAGGAATGAGTGGACATGGCATGATCAGTGTCACCATTCTCTAGCACATTCTACTACACACAACTCACTCCCTGTCATTTTTATTGCAGAATGAAGAATGAGTGGACATGGCATCATCAGCATCACCACCCTCTAGCACATTCCACTACACACAACTCACTCCCTGTGATTTTTAGTGCAGAATGAAGAATGAGAGAACATGGCATCATCAGCATCACCACTCACTGGCACATTCCACATTCCACAACTCGCGGCCTGACATTCCCAGGGCAGAATGAGTGGACATGGCATCATAAGCATCACCACTCTCTGGCACATTCCACAACTCACAGGCTGTTATTTGCAAGGTAGAATGAAGAATGAGTGGACATGGCATCATCAGCATCACCACTCCCTGGCACATTCCAAAACACACAACTCACATACTGTGATTCCCAGGGCAGAATGATGAATGAGTGGACATGGCATCATTGGCATCTTCCACAACACACAACTCACATACTGTAATTCCCAGGGCAGAATGAAGAATGAGTGGACATGGAATCATCAGCAACATCACTCTCTGGCACATTCCACATTCCACAACTCACAGACTGACATTCCCAGGGCAGAATGAAGAATGAATGGACATAGCATCATTAGCAACACCACTCTCTAGCACATTCCACAATACACAACTCACAAACTGTGATTTGCAGAGCAGAATGAAGAATGTGTGGACATGGCATCATCAGCATCACCACTCCCTGGCATATTTCACAATATACAACTCACATACTGTGATTTCCAGGGCAGAATGAAGAATGTGTGGACATGGCATTGTCAGCATCACCACTCTCTGGAACATTCCATGTGCCATAACTCACAGACTGTGATTTGACATGGCATCACAGCATCACCACTCTCTGGCAAATTCCACAAAGCACAACTCACTTCCTGTTATTTCCAGGGCACAATAAAGAATAAGTGGACATGGCACTGGCACATTCTACATTCCACAACTCACACTCTGTCATTTCCAAAGTAGAATGAACAATGAGTGGACATGCCAAGCATCATATCAGCATCACCACACTCTCTAGCACATTCAAGAAAGTACAACTGACATACTGCCATTTCCAGAGCAGGATTATAATATAATTTGAATAATGATCATCTTCATGCATTTGCACACATGAACAACCTACTTTCTATAATTTCCATAATAACCCACAATTAGTTAACATATCTCTGCTTTTGCATTTCATCTGACTCATAAAAACTTATCTCACCCAAAAGTGTGGAAACCATCTTGCGAGGTTTTCAGCAGTAATTTTCTTCATTTTCCATCCAGGAAGTGCCAAGAGCCATGTCCTGTCTAAACAAGACACAACACTGTGCATATTATTGCATCTGCCTTGAAAGAATATTCAGATTTCAGCACTTACTGTTGAGCTGCATATCTGATACACAATGCTATGTTTGTTTCCTGTGCAGTAACAAATAGCAATTGCAAAGTCTCCTCATTCAGAGCTCCTGCTGTGGTTTCCAGCAGTATGTTACACCCCTCATTTGAGTTGTGCATTTCTTGCATTTATACAAATTCCATGAGCTGAATCTTTTATGAGAAAACAGAATCAATACCTCCAATCCGAACACTACAATTTGGTGGATGGTTCAATTGAGATAGACGGCCCCATATATTAGCATTGTCAAAGATTCCATCTATGAGCCCATGTGCCTTTGCCATTTTCTCATCTCGTGGCAGCCTTCGATCATCACCAGTTAGTTCACCCATGGCTACCGTCAACAATGCATCAAATTTGGTGAACAACAAAATAACAGGCACTTGGACAAGTCAAGTTGTGAGCACAAGAAAACCATTCCAACAATCCAGTCACCATTTTTGGGATCACATTCATTAAAAAACATTTCCTCGGACCGTTGGATTGCGCGACACAAGTTATCCATTGGGATACAGTACCTATTTAATGATGACCAGTCAATTATTCTTCCCGCACAGCTCAATGAACTATACCAAATGGCATGAATCCGTTTCTTGAGAAATGTCGTGTCCGCACGATCCGAGATGAAGTCTTTCAGTCGTTGGAATTCGTCTACAGAACCAGCTTCGAACCCCCGCGAGTCATGAAAGACGAATTTGTCATTGCTCGGGAAGATTAATTCGTTCTCGATGTTGTGCATTCCGCGCTGGCGTGCATTTTGGTAAAGATGCTCCTCACTGTCTCCGAGTCCAATTGAATATGTAGTCGTAGTACTCACCCCCATGGATCCCTCGACCTGGGTCAGATCGATCTAGTAGTCGCACGGTTTGGTAAACTCATCCGAGTCCATAATATATTCGACCAGGCACGCACCTTGTTGCCTTTTCCATCATGAACCTCCGGGTTTTCGGTAGTGTTACAGATCGCGCGGAGAATAGTCGTCTTGCCAGCGTTCGCCCGCCCGATAATAAGGATCCTGAATCGACCAAATTTCTCTTGGATGTTTTCAAAACCGCCTGTCATGTTTGTCTCCATATCTGGATGCAAGTATTGTGGAATAATCTGTGGAACGTAGAGTTGAAGTAGTAGTCACTGTGAGGGCGAAGAGGGAAGTGGAAGAAGTTGTACTTCGATCGATCCCATCTACATCCGACATCCGGTTCCGTGGTCGGAGGGATTCGGAGACCGCGTTTGATCGGCTTCAACTGTCCGGAGGTCTGGACCACCAAACCTAACAACACGCTTTCCCAATGTAGAGCAAGCATAAAGTGACCTTGATGTCTGAAGCCTAGCCCACGTTCAATGGCATCAGAACGCCTTTGTGGTGAAACAAAATAACGTTGGGCATAGGAACTCCATAACAGACCCAGATTTTCAGCTGGCGACCGCACGCACGTTTTAAGTAAAACGATCGTAGTATCTCCATGGGGTTGCACGTTACGCTCGGGAACGGATATCGTCCTAGGCCCGAGTCGAGACGCTTTGTAGCGTATTCATAACAACGCGTCTCTCCCACATCACCGATCCGAAGCATCCGTTAGTGCTTCACCTTTGGCCTACTGAGACTATGACAGAACGACGTATGTCTGACAGTGTACATGTACGTCGCCGCTCCATGATCATCAAGTGTCCGCGAGCAGAGATATGTTTTGGAAATAAAAAACGAAACGTACGGAGAAAAAAGGAGATGGGGCATCATATTCACAGTAGCAAAGCGTGGCATTCATACAATGTTATGACCGTCCGTCGAGTGGGGTGGAGCGGGCAGTAATTTAAGGGATTGCGCCCCAAGACTGATCTGGGGATCCTTATATCAGTCGAGGCGTGAAGCTAGTTGACTGCGCAGCCAGATGGAACGCGAGACAGAAGAGAAAAGAAAGGCGAAAAAAATATTTCGAAAGGGAAAATGAATACACATCAAATGCACAGACAATCTTTCAATGCAAGGTTGAAAAAGAAATGGAGAAATGTCGTGTGCATAGGATCAACCCGACCAAAAACACACTCAACGCCCGTGCTCAGCTCTCGAGCGCTCAGGAGACGGGTCTTTTGGATATTCATATACGCCGGTGGCAGCTTGATTATTTCAGTCTCGCCCGACGGCCCCGCGTTTTCGTGTTGGATGATATTGACTGGCTTCAGTTGCCTCATCGTCGCCGACTTGCGCGAGCTCGACAGGCCTGACGTAGGAGTTGGAGATCCAGGAGGGTGTATGTCCAAACCAACGAGACCCAAACCAAGACCAAGCTCGAACTCGGGTCGCAGAGCGTTGATCAGAGAAGGGCGTTATTCCGGACAGAGGGCGCAGCGAACTCGCCTCGTGGTGGGGCGAGCCAGTGAGCACGTCCGAGAGTACGGCAGAGCTGGCCATAGAGTGCTGCGTACCCGCACGGGGACTGGGAGAACGACGAGGATATCGTAGGCGATGTGACGAGGTAGGCTCGGGCTACAGGTGGGGCGGTGGCTGATAGTTGGACGGCGGCTCGTTGTCTTCGGATCTCCATGCAGGATTGGTCGCTCCTTGCTATACGGTTGGACGCGGACATGCAACGATCGCTGAAAGACCACCGATAACACTGCCTGAATGCGGAAGCTGAACGGCCGACTTACCAACTGGCGCCTACGTCGGTGGAACTAGAGATCAAGGTGAGTATATGCGCGCGTCGACATGATCTTGGATGCTGACCTGTGACCATTACCTCCGGTCGCTGATACTCGTAGGATAGTACCAGCGGGAGATCGCCGTGAATGAAGGGAAAATGTTTGTAACACGAACTGTTGAGATGGGGTCCCGCAGAAACATCGTAAAGCGAACTGCCTCCGGTCCCGAGACCACGTTCGTCCCTGGCTATAACAATCTGATCAAGAGGCAGAATGAAGATGGGGCATCATTGATCATTGATCTGCAGCCTAGAAGCTTAGTAGACGAACACAAAGCTTGGTCGAGCGTTCGTGTGCCAGTGGGCGTGGCCTGCACTTTTGCGTTGCCATGCGTAATAGGATTCGATGAAGCGACTCGGAATTCTTTTACTTACAAAGAAATTCCCTCGCGTCGACCGTCCAAAAAACTCCATCGACGTCGTGCAGCTGCCTCTATCCGTCGCGGTACAGACGTCCCCGTCCTCTCCTGCTCTCCCGCACTCTGCCAGATCCACCTTCATCCCACCGCCACCGCTCACCCCTGTCCTCAATGCCACCTCCTCCGCATCGGCTTCGACACCACCGCTGACAGCGCTAATCCAATTCTTGGCCTCGTCACCCAGCTCGCATCTTCCATCGCAACTTGCGACGCCCTCCTATCCTCCATCGTATCCCTCTCAGACTAGCAGTCCCAGGCCGAGGTCATTCAACACCAGCACTGAGCCTCGGCGCTCGGAATCGCACTCAGGAAACTCAACAAGGCCCACGAACGACAAAAACAGGACCTCGCATGCGCCCTCGCCAGAGTGCAGACTCTCGAGGACGAGCTCGAGGAAACATGGCGCGAAGCAGAGAAGATGGCCATCGAGTTCGACGATCTCGAGCAAGAAATCGCACCCAGCGACGGTGAGGACGACCCAGACACCCTCGCCGTTCCACCACAGGACCCTACACCATCCTTCCAGGACCTCGACGACACCGACACTGCCGTCGCATCCAAAGCCACTCTCATCAGGAGCAGGCAGTCCTCGGGCTTTTGACAAATCAGACGCCAGTTCGTCCGGTCCATACGCAGTCGACGGTCGACGCGCAATAACCATATAGCTCGCCTCTCTACTGCCCGCTTGTGCAGCCGCACAGTGTCCAATGCTAGTCTGTGCCTCCCCAAATCACTCCGCTCCCCATCATCTTCCTCGGTGCCCATCGTCGTGGTCGATCACGAGGTACCGCCGCCCATGCCGGCCCTCCCACCACAGAGCATCACTGGTTGTTCGTTCCTCGACATGGACCAGATCTCCCCGCTAGAGCCTCCTGGGAAAGTGCTCCTACCTAAACGTCAGTCTTTCTTTTATTTATCTTGGTGATGCTCATCTTTGATACCCTTACAGGCCACCCTGAATCAAAGATCGCATTCCCTATGCCACCCCGCTCGGCCGGTCTGCCACAAACGCGCGTTCCCTTCGTCTGGCTCGAAACCGAAGAAGGCATAGGAAGCGCCGGTGCCAGTGGCAGCAATAGCTTTGACGACGGCGACGAGATCAAACACACACGCCTCAACGGGCTCGATCGGTCGCACTCGCTAAACATCTTTTCGTCACTTAATACGCAACGCACGCGGCGGAGGAACCTAGTGATGAGTCTGACCGGCTCAGACCGGGGATCCGAGTCTGGTGCTGGGTCCCCTGTCAGTCCTAGTACTGCTAGTCCGAATCTGAGTCCTATTGCTACACGTACTAGCGTGCGTGAAAGGGTTCCTCCGAGGACTCTTCCATATGTTCCTCTTTCCCCAGAACTCTGGCTTTGTAACTTTCACTACGCCACCTATATCCCAGATACCTCTTCCCCGACTCATCCACGACAGCGCCAGCATTTTTATGCTCGACCGTCCGTCGTGGAGACGTATTTGCGACAAGTGAAGGACGCATCCGCTTGCTGGCGCATACAGCCTTGCCGTCAAAACGCTCGCTCTCGGGAGAAAGCAAGAAGTTGCTCTCCTTCTCATCTCGAGTCTCGACGGCACAGAACTCACATACATACCTGATTTCACACCCAACATGGTCGCTAAACACGCTCTATAGACAGACGGCTATGGACCGGATCCGCGGAGCGTAACCTTCCTGGAATGAGCATGATGCCACCAGCCATCCCGTCAGTATCGAACGTAACATGATCCACACAGAACACGGCTGACAACAATACAACGCTGGCAGCCCGCCTCCCTACGTGCCGTCATGCAATCACCCACGCCGCCGTCCCCTCCGAGTCATGCCCTCCACAGCTTCATAACTTCACACCAAGCCCTCAGTCACACCTCTGCCCTCCCACCGCTCCCTCGCCTACTGCCACTCGCCCAAATCTGCTTCTCTTGAGCGTTCACCACAATGCTTCACCGCCGTTCGCGTCGGAAATCGTGCACGTCCTCTTTGTGTTCGCACAGCACTTTAACCTAGTTGGCTTCCTGCGCAAGACGCTGTCCGAGGGGCAAGCAGGTGTGCAACTTGAAGGAGCGGGGGAAGCACTGGGGATTGTCGCATCTGCCTGTGGTACCCCTGGCGATGAACGGGAAGTTGTGGCCGAGTGCGTATCATACGGTGCTCGTGTGGGACGCAATTGTGGTGCTGTCGGTTAGGGGCGAGCAGGAACGGTTGTATACGCTCCTGTTATCGCTCGTTCAACGGGAATCGATAGGTGGGTGGAACGATGGTGCTAGTCCGGAATAATTGGGAGCGGGGACGCGTGTACGGGTGCAGATTCCTCCGTTCATTTCCTCGTACTCACGCCTGGGACATGGACGAAGGTGTTGTGGGACATGATGGAGCTGGGTCGAGCCTAAGCTCGTACAATGGAGCTTGGTCGCGCAGGGTTAGATGGAGGTGGTGGACCGTCGTAGCGTGGACAGGGTGGAGATGCGATAAAATCAAGTCGAGGTCAGGCTCGGGGTCGGGGGTAGGAAACAAGCACAGAGACGGAGTCGAGAACCGTGGCAGCGACGGGGATGGGAAGGGACGACGCAGCAGAGCAGCGGAACGCGAATTGAGCCGCAGTGCACACGAATGTGTTGCGCGGGTTCGGTGTCTCATGTTCATCCAGTCCGTGAACTGTGAGTTGGGTTCGGTCGGTTGGTCAATTATGTATTGTATGGTCATGTGCCTGCTATATAACACTTCAAGGATTGACCGGGTCGAACAGGGTCCTGGTCACGGTCCATGATGGACCCTGGACTCTTCTGATCATGAGAGTAAGAGATGAGTCTGTAACAAGAAGAAAGCATACACAGCCTAGATAAAAAATGTCATCAGAAGTACCAGTGAGGTGATACTAGATAAGGAGCCCATGTGGGACTGGAAAGATAATGGAAAATGAAGATACAAGGAGAAAAATGTAATACATGATAAAGTACCTTTGTTGAGATGCAGCAGCTGCAATAGATAAGTAGAAATGTATATCCTGTAATCTACATGGTCTATAGCAGATTGAGGTGAAATCAGTTGGTTGGACAGGATGTTGTGAAAACTTTCTGTATTCTGTCACCATGCAACCCCCCCTGCCCAATTCATTGGTGGATCCAAGTTAAATTGTTTCAAGTTTCTGGGGCAATCATTTCTCCTGGACAGAATCTAGTCTATATATTTACACTAGACATTGAATCATACTGATTCATTGTATTGTTTGTGCTGCATGCCTTCATACAAACATTCATTTGTGGCATGATAGCACTAGCTGATGCATATGAGTCTTGAGTCTTTACTGGTACATTTCTATAGATTCCTTGTTGTCAATATTGTGTTTCTTTGCTTTTCATCATCTACATTTCTTTCTGGAAACAACTTGCCCTGACATTCATGAAAAGTCCTTTATAGTTGTGCTATAAAGTATACTGGTTATTGAATGAAATATCAAAGATACAGTATGTTTGACATACTCATCCTGTTCTGAAGAACAACATTCAAGATCATCTCAATCTTGTCTTTCTTAGATGCTTTTCTATATTGGTTGAAAATTTCCTCCATGGCTAATTTCACCTTTGCAGGAATGTGTGATGTCTTGTACTTTTCAGCTGCAGATGTAAGTGGCCAAGGATATTTGTGGTGGAAAAGATAGAAGGAGTGCTCCAGAATAAGCATGGTGTCGATAAATTGAAAAGCAAAGCATTATTTGAACAAGAATCTTCTGAAGAGAAAAAAAAAGAACATACCAACACTTTGAAGAAGAACTTGCTGCCATGTACCACGAGCATTCTATGGTCTTCAATTTTACTTTGTTACTGTGTGAAACAGAGAATAGATTTACCATACTATCAGTGTTCAGATGGATTGAAGATTGACTGCTATCAATATTAGACTGAATAATGAAATGTTAGACTAACAAGGCAATAGAATGAATCCACATACTGTCTGGTTGTGAATAATCTGATTATAATAGATGATGTTAAAATATGTAAATAAAAATGATGCAACAGGTTCACCATCTATAAATGACAATGAGAGATGGTCACTTTATATGATGAACACTTACAGACTACAATGAATGTAATGCAATGATAGATCAGATATTGAAGTTTTACAACAATAGAAATATAAAAACTTACATCCTGGAGGTAAGAAAATGATGTTTGGAGGAAAGATTAAATTTATGATATCAAAAATGACTTACAGCCTGCAAATTTTGCAGCAATTTGGTAAATAAATCATAAGATAAACAATATTGTACATACCTCCTATTGAAGTTGTAAAATATGCATGGTTAATTAATGATGCTGAACCATATGTCATGATAATATACCTCCTACATGGAAAGAAGGTTATCAACTTGTTACTATGGTAAGATATGACTCACAGTCTATGATCAATCACAAAGAGATGAAAGTGAATTGTAATGGTTATGAACATATAATGGCAAACCCACAAGCTAAATAGACCAAGACATAATGAAGTTGGATTATCATTGTAAAAAATATGATAAACACCATACCCTCTATAAATTTGAGATTGAAAATGTGATGTAAGTGCATATAATTAGTAGTGCAAGAAATATAACCCACAAGCTGTTATTTGTGAAGTGGAATGAAAACATAATGTCATTAGTATAACCACTTTGGGATGATTCCATAAAGTGAAACTCACAAACTATCATTTCCACACAAGAATAAGCAGAGAAGGAACATTGCATCATCAACATCATAATTCCAAATCTCTGGCACATTTCAAAAAGCACAACTTACTGCCTGTCATTTCCAGGGCAGAATGAAGAATGAGTGGCATCATCAGTATTACAACTTTCTGGCACATTTCACAAAGCACAACTCACAGACTGTCATTTGCAGAGCAGAATAAAGAATGAGTGGACATAACATCATCAACATCACCACTCTCTGGCACATTCCACAACACACAACTCACATACTGTGATTTGCAGGGCAGAATGATGAATGAGTGGACATGACATCATTAGCATCACCACTCTCTGGCACATTCCACATTATACAACTCACTTCCTGTAATTTGCAGGGAAAAATGCAGAATGAGTAGACATGGCATCATCAGCTTCACTACTCTCTGGTACATTCCACATTCCACAACTCACTTTCTGTAATTACCAGGGTGGAATACAGAATGAGTGGACATGGCATCGTCAGCATTACCACTGTCTGGCACATTCCACATTGCACAACTCACAGGCTGTGATTTCCAGGGCAGAATGAAGAATGAGGGGACATGGCATCATCAGCATCACCACTCCCTGGTACATTGCACAACACACAACTCACATACTGTGATTTCCAGGGCAGAATGAGTGGACATGGCATCATCATCATCACCACTGCCTGGTACATTCTACAACACACAACTCACATACTGTGATTTCCAGGGCAGAATGAAGAATGAATGGACATGGCATCATCAGCATCACCACTTCTTGGCACATTGCACAATACACAACTCACATACTGTGATTTCCAGGGCAGAATGAGGAATGTGTGGACATGGCATTATTAGCATCACCACTCTCTAGCACATTCAACAATTTGAGCACAACTCACAGACTATCATTCCCAGGGCAGAATGAAGAATGAATGGACATGGCATGATCAGCATCACCACTCTCTAGCACATTCCACTACACACAACTCACTCCCTGTCATTTCCAGGGCAGAATGAAGAATGAGAGAACATGGCAATAGGCATCATCAGCATCACCACTCCATGGGACATTCTACATTCCACAACTTACTGACTGACATTCCCAGAGCAGAATGAAGAACGAGTGAACATAGCATCATCAGCATCACCTCTCCCTGGCACATTCTACATTCCACAACTCACAGACTGACATTCCCAGGGCAGAATGAGGAATGATTAGCCATGGCATCATCAGCATCACCACTCCCTGGTACATCCCACAACACACAACTCACTCCCTGTGATTTCCAGAGCAGAATGAATAATGTGTGGACATGGCATCATCAGCATCATCACATCACCACTCTCTGGCACATTCCATATTCCACAACTCACAGACTGACATTCCCAAGGCAGAATGGACAATGAATGGACATGGCATCAGCAGCAACACCACTCTCTGGCACATTGCACATTGCACAACTCACAGACTGTCATTCCCAGGGCAGAATGAAGAATGAATGGACATGGCATCATTAGCATCACCACTCCATGGTACATTCCACAACACACAACTCACTCCCTGTGATTTCCAGGGAGAATGAAGAATGTGTGGACATGACATTATCAGCATCTCCATTCTCTGACACATTCCACAACATACAACTCACCAACTGTGATTCCCAGGGCAGAATGAAGAATGAGTGGACATGGCATCATCAACATCACCACTGTCCGACACATTCCACAACACACAACTCACAAACTTTGATTGCCAGGGGAAGGATGTGTGGACATGGCATTATCAGCATCACTCTCTGGCACATTCCACATTCCACAACTCACAGACTGACAATTCCAGGGTAGAATGAAGGATGAATGGACATGCAATCATCAGCATCACCACTCTTGAGTCTCTGGCACATTCCACATTCCACAACTCACAGACTGTCATTTCCAGGGCAGAATGAAGAATGAGTGGACATGGCATCATTGAAAAACATTTCCTCAGACCGTTGGATTGAGCGATCCAATTTATCCATTGGGATACAGTACCTATTTAATGATGACCAGTCAATGATTCTTCCCGCACAACTCACTGAGTTATACCAAATGGCATGAATCCTTTTCTTGAGAAATGTTGTGTCCGCACGATCCATGATGAACTTCTTCAGTCGTTGGAATTCAACTACAGAACCAGCTTCGAAGCCCCGCGAGTCATGAAAGATGAATTTGTCATTGCTCGGGAAGATTAATTCGTTCTCGATGTCGTGCATTCCGCGCTGGCGTGCATTGTGTAAAGATGCGCCTCACTGTCTCCGAGTCCAATAAAATATGTAGTCATACTCACCCCCGTGGATCCCTCGACCTGGGTCAGATCGATCTAGTAGTCGCACGGTTTGGTAAACTAGTCATCCATAATATATTCAACCAGGCGCGCACCTTGTTGCCTCCTCCATCATAGACCTCCGGGGTTTCGGTAGTGTTACAGATCGCGCGGAGAATAGTCGTCTTGCCAGCGTTCGCCCGCCCGATGATAAGGATCCTGAAGCGACCAAATTTCTCTTCGATGTTTCCACAACCGCCTGGGATGGTAGTCTCCATATCTGGATTGCAAGTATTGTCGAATAATTTGTGGAACGTAGAGTTGAAGTAGTAGTCACTGTGAGGGCGAGAGAGGAAGTGGAAGAAGCGTACCGATCGACCCCCATCTACATCCGACATCCGGTTCCGTGGTCGGAGGGATTCGGAGACCGTGTTTGATCGGCTTCAACTTCCGGAGGTCTGGACCACCAAACCCAACAACACGCTTTCCCAATGCAGAGTAACTATAGAGTGACCTTGATGTCTGAAGCCTAGTCCACGTTCAATGGCATCAATCAGAACACCTTTGTGGTGAACAAAGTAACGTTGGGCATAGGAACGTGGCGTGGAGCTGGCAGTGATCTAAGGGATTGCGCCCCGAGACTGATATGGGGGGACCCTTATATCAGTCGAGAAGCCAGCCTGAGTTGACTGTACAGGCAGATAAATGTGACATGTCACGGTACTCAACGGCGTAAATTTCTTTTACAAATTACAAAGAAATTCCCTCGCGTCGACCGTCCAAAAAACTCCATCGACGTCGTGCAGCTGCCTCTATCCGTCGCGGTACAGACGTCCTCTCCTGCTCTCCCGCACTCTCCCAGACACCTTCATCCCACCGCCACCGCTCACCCCTGCCCTCAATGCTATCTCCTCTGGTAGCGCCAATCCAATTCTGGGTCTCGTCACCCAGCTCGCCTCTTCCATCGCAACTTGCGACGCCCTCCTCTCCTCCATCGTATCCCTCTCAGACTAGCAGTCTCAGATCGAGGTCATACAACACCACCACTGGGCCTCGGCGCTCGGAATTGCCCTCAGGAAACTCAACCAGGTCCACGAACGACAGACACAGGACTCGCACGTGCCCTGCCAGAGTGCAGACTCTCGAGGACGAGCTCGAAGAAGCATGGCATGAAGCAGAGAAGATGACCATCGAGTTCGACAATCTCGAGCAAGAAATTGCTCCCAGCGACGGTGAGGACGACCCAGACCCTCGCCGTTTCACCGCGGGACCCTGCACCATCCTTCCAGGACCTCGACGACACCGACATTGCCGTCGTCCTCGGCGTCACCGCTACCACCGTCGCATACAAAGCCACTCTCATCAGGAGCAGGCAGCCCTCGGGCTTTCGACAAATCAGACGCAAAGTCCGTCCGGTTCATACGCAGTCGACGGTCGACGCGCAATAGCCATATAGCTCGCCTCTCTACTGCCCGCCTGCGCAGCCGCACAGTGTCCAATGCTAGTCTGCGCCTCCCCAAATCACTCCGCTCCCCATCATCTTCCTCGGTGCCCATCGTCGTCGTCAATCACGAGGTACCGCCGCCCATGCCGGCCCTCCCACCACAGAGCATCACTGGTTATTCTTTCCTCGACATGGACCAGATCTCCCCGCTAGAGCCTCCTGGGAAGTCCTTCTACCTAAACGTCACTCTTTCTTTTATTTATCTTGGTGATGCTCATCTTTGATACCCTTACAGGCCACCCTGAATCAAAGATCGCATTCCCTATGCCATCCCGCTCGGCCGGTCTGCCACAAACGTGCGTTCCCTTCGTCTGGCTCGAAACTGAAGAAGGCATAGGAAGCGCCGGTGCCAGTGGCAGCAATAGCTTTGACGACGGCGACGAGATCAAACACACACGCCTCAACGGGCTCGATCGGTCGCACTCGCTAACATCTTTTCGTCACTTAATACGCAACGCGCGCGACGGAGTAACCTCGTGTCTGATGGGCTCAGACCGGGGATCCAAGTCTGGTGCTGGGTCCCCTGTCAGTCCAAGTACTGCTAGTCTGAATTTGAGTCCTATTGATGGTTCTGTTTCGCGCTCTGCCTCGGCACGACGGCCGGGTTCGGGGTTTTCATCGCCGAGGAAGGCGATGGAGCTGGGAAGAGAACAAACAGGGGCCTGGGTGGGCGAGAGCGTGGGATCGGTGTCGCCAACGTCGGATCATTCGCTCATGTCACTCGCTACCCACGTTCGCGGTCCGAGTAGCGGGAGCTCGGGGTTAGGATTCGATGAGTATGGCTGGGATGGGGATGGGAACAGGGACGAGAAGGGGATACCGACCATGCGGAGGGGTATGGGTATGGAGAGGACGATAGGGAGGGGGGAGTGATGGTGATTGGGTCGTTGCGATCGGCGTCTACGTCGTTGGAGCTGGACCGTGTTTGAGGGAGGAAAACACGCAACAGAAAAAACATAAAAGGGATCTCTTGCACACCGTCTATTACTCCCTATCCATACTGACTTTTTCCCTATCGCGTCGCTCGTTGTTTGGATGCTATCATGATATCCTCGTTTGTCTATACTTTTGTTTTGTTTTCTACGTATTTCTTTCGGATTCATTTCGTGGTGTACATAGTACCGGGATACATCGCAGCCTGATAGGATAATGTTCACCGAACAAGATGAAAAGATTCATTCCGGAATGCCCCGCCTGTTCATGTATCGACACCAGCTGTCAAGTCAGCGCCACGTCGAACGTCGAACGTCATGTCCCGAATGACGTCATACACCGTACTAGCGGGCATAGAGTCTACTTGCCACCTAGCAAGGCGGCTGCCTTGTTCGTCAGGACTGTGAACCACGCGTTGGTGTCGGCATTGACATCAACCCGAGTCGCGCCGACGTCTGCGGGGATGCCCGACGAACCGAGGGTACCAGCTTTGGCCATCGCTTTAACGAGGAGAGGGATCTGCGGGTGGGTGTGCATGAGGATGAAACCAGCAACGGCAGGAAAACTCGCACCTCGATTTCGACGTTTGGGCTAAAGTGTGAGGCGACGCCTGTCACGACACTGTGTCGGGGGCAACGTGAGAAGAGTAGACACGAGAGAGAGAGAGAACCAGACGTACCCGAGCATCGACTCAAAGATACGCCGCGAATCGGGACGTTGAGCGCCTTTGAGGAAGCCAGGATGGAAGATGATCGTGTCTGCGTATCCGAGTTGCGCGAGACCACGTTCAGTGAGCCCTTTGGACCTACATATACATGCGAGAGTTGGAGTTTGTGCGTCGACTGCTCGGTCGGAGAGAGGACATACCTCAGGTAGAGAGTCAACCCGTTCGGGTCTGCGCCCATGCACTAGAGAAAGTAAATGCCTGCGAACCGCTTTCCTTGAAAGGCGTGGACGCACTGAAAGATACACGATGCGCTGCTTGTGCGTCGGATCGTCCGTCTTGGCAGCCTCGCACGCACGCACGACATACCTGTCCGAGCGGTCAATCAACCGTCTGGCAGAATTCGGGGAAACACTGTAACACGCACTCGCGGTCAATCTTTTCAAACTGCGCTGCACCACCAGCCTGTGCTCGCGTCGTGCCCAGTGTGACGAACACGACGTCCCACCGACCGTCTTTCAACCCCGCCTCGTCAAGTCGTTCGAAATCGATGACTTTTTGTTCCAGTTTCGCTTGTCCTGGTTCTTTGGAAGTACCAGTGACGCGGCGACCGTATTCGCCCACGCGCGTCCACTCGTCACTCGCGAGGAGTTGAGTGAGGAGTTTTGTCCCGACGGCTCCTGTTGCGCCGAGGAGGAGGGCGGATTTGCCGGTTTGAAGCTTGCTTGCGGTGCTGGTCATCATGTGAACGGAAGAGAGTTGTGGTGAGGGGTCGATGTGAGTCACAGGCGAACAAAGTCGGATCGATGAGCCGAGATGACGCGTTCGAATGACCTGTACCTTGCCCACACAGAACGACTTTTCCTTCCCGAACCCGACTTTACTATCTTTTACCCCGCTGGTGCCAGATGAAAGTTAGTGCAAATAGACATTTCATACATAATTGGTTCGGTACACTCACTTCGTCGAAAAGGGCGCCTTCGACTCTCCCATGAACAAACGCAGAGCGAATCCTCCTCTTTCCCCCGAAGTCTAGCTTCGTAACTTTCACTATGCCTCCTAGTACGTCCCAGAGACCCTCTTCCCCGACTCATCTACGACAGCGCCAGCATTGTAGGTCATATTGTTAATCGAGGAATTCCACCCTGCCCTCTAGAAGGCTCTCATCATTAAACGCGCCCTCGTCCGTGTCTGTAGAGAATGGTGGCACCTCACCGAACCAACCCTTTACCAATCTGTTTACTTCGGCAGAGTACGCTGCCTGTATTCACTTTCTAGGACACTGTGGTTTTGCCATGGTCAAGGGCACAGTCGTGACTCGTGAGCACACGACCCCTCGGTCAATATACGCAACCACTAGATATTGCCTTAACCGACCATACGGAACTAGCTATCGAGCCTTTCATCCTGGAAACATTCATTGAATGTATGCCCCACCACACCATCTTCTCGATTGCCACCACTACCAGCTCTATCGACTCGGATGTGCCGAACAGAATTATGTCCGACTGCCAGTCCTCGCCCTACCCTACCTAGTAAAGCCATCTTCCTTCTCGACCGTGAATCTCCTTGCCAACTGCACCCAGCTCCGCGTTCTAATCTGTCCTTGCCTAGATTCAACGCGGTGTCATCTCACCTACTGTGGCCACACTCTGCTTTCAGCGTGGCAAGGCGCCAATCAGCGCAGCTTCAACTGCTGAACTCTGCCTATTGGAGCCTTCGGCGCTACAAGAACTTTTTCTTGACTTCACCGCAGATCTCCCTTGCTTCAGGTTTGCCTGTATGGAACTTCCACACAGCAGAGTCCCTCAGCAAGGAAGTGACCCCTACACAACATACCCATCCCGCACGACGCCCGCTACCTCCATGCGGCGCTGCACGCCATCGCCTCGCACCGCCAAAAGGGCCCTGCACAAGCACAGGAGCGCATGGATGCCTTCGTGGCCTGGCTGTCGCTCACGCCTGACAGTGACTATTGTTTTTCGACATTCGGCAGAGACTTTTTTGGTTGATGGATCATCTCAACCTCATTCATGTATCGCTTCGGTGGGCCCCATTCTGGAGACGCAGCCATGTAGGTCGTCTCGATATTCGCGCGCTATGCTCTACCGTCCGTCGTGGAGACGTATCTGCGACAAGTGAAGGACGCATCCCGGGACTACGACTCAAAGAAGGGCGTGGATCTCCCGTCGCACTCGCTTGTTGGAGCATACAGCCTTGCCGTCGGAACGCTTGCTCTCGAAAGAAAGCAAGAAGTCGTTCTCCCTCTCATCTCGACGGCACCTTCGCGCGGAATCCTGATTTCACACTCAAAATGGTCCTTCAGATCGACAAACGGCTATGGACCGGATCCGGGAGCGTATCATTCCTGGAATGAGCAAGATGCCGCCAGCGATCCCGTCGGCATCGAACATAACAGGATCCCTACAGAACACGGCTGACGACATTGCAGCGTTGGCAGCCCGCCTGCGCTCCCTACGCGCCGTCATGCGATCACCCACGCCGCCGTCCCCTCACGCCCTCCACAGCTTCATAACTTCATACCAAGCCCTCAGTCGCACCCGCGCCCTCGCCTACCGCCACTCGCTCAAATCTGCTTCCACCTCAGCGTTCACCGGAATGCTTTCACTACTGTTCGCGCCGGGTATTCGTGCACATCTTCTTTGTGTTCGCACAGTACTTTAACCTGGTCGGGATCCTGCGCAAGATGCTGCTGTCGATCGTCAGTGGTCCGACTCGGAGGGGCAAGCAGGCGCGCAGCTTGAAGGAGCGGGGGAGACTCTGGGGATTGTCACATCCGGTTCCCCTGGCAATGAACGGGAAGTTTTGGCCGAGTGCGTATCATACGGCGCTCGTGTGGGACGCAGTTGTGGTGCTGTCAGTTAGGGACGAGCAGGAACGGCTGCAAGCAGGCGCGCAAGGAGCGGGGGCGGCGCTGAGGATTGTCGCAAGCTGGAGCGGCTGTATGCACTCCTGTTAAACGGAGTCGATACGTGGGTGGAACGAGGGTGCTGATCTCAAACAATTGGGAGCGGGGACGCGTGTACGGGTGTAGATTTCCGCAGACGCGATGGGGATGGGCAGGGGAAGGGGAAGATGAGACGACGATATAGCAGCAGCAGCAGTGGAACGTGAATTGGACCTACACACGAACATGTTGTGCGGGTTTGTCATTGCGGCGGACGTGGACCACGCACGCGAGGTGGAGGAGGAGGCTGGTGGGGCAGGTGGGATATTGGGGTGGCGAGAGGGCGGGACGGATGAGGGCATGGCAATGTTGAAGGAGCTCGAAGCGGGGCGAGGGCAGTGGCTCAGCGAGATACATCAATGTTCATTCTCGGGTTCGGAGTCCGTGGGCTGTGAGTTAGGTTCGGTTGGTCAGTTGGTCGATTATATATTGTATGGCCGTGTGCCTGCTATATAATGCTTCGAGGATCGACCGGGTCCAACCCTAAGATCCTGGACCCTAGTCACAGTCCATGATGGTTCCTGGACCTCTTTGATCATGAGGGTAAGAGATGAGTCTGTAATAAGCAGAAAGCATACACAGCCTAGATCAAAGTCATCTAAAGCACCAGTGAGGTGATACTAGATAAGAGTCCATGTTGGACTGGAAAGATAATGAAAAGGAAGATACAAGGAGAAAAATGTAACACATGATAAAGTACCTTTGTTGAGATGCAGCAGCTGTGATATATAAGTAGTAATGTATATCTACAGTAATCTACATGGTCTATAGCAGATTGATGTGGGATCAGTTGGTTGGACAGGATGTCTTGAAAACTTTTTGTATGCTGTCATGCAACTCCCCCCTCCTCCATTCATTGGTGGATCCAAGTTAACTTTTTTCAAGTTTCAGGGGCAATCTTTTCTCCTGGACAAGTAAATCAGGACAGAATCTAGTCTATATATTTACACCAGATATCAAGTCATTCTGATTCTTTGTGTTGTTTGTGCTGCATGCCTTCATACAAACATTTCATTTGTGGCATGATAGTACTAGCTGATGCACATGAATCTCAAATCTTCACTGGTACATTTCTATAGATTCCTTGTTGTCAATATTGTGTTTCTTTCCTTTTTATCATCTACATTTTTTTCAGAAACAACTTGTCCTGATATTCATGAAAAGTCCTTCATAGTTATGCTATAAATATATTGGTTATTGAATGAAATGTTAAGAATACAGCATGTTTGACATACTCATCCAGTTCTGAAGAACAACATTCAAGATCATCTGAATCTTGTCTTGCTTAGATGCTTGTCTATATTGATTGAAAACTTCCTCCATGGCTGATTTCACCTTTGCAGGTATATGTGATGTCTTGTACTTTTCAGCAGCAGATTTGAGTGGCTGAGGATCTTTTTGGTGGAAAAGATAGAAGGAGTGCTCCAGAATAAGCATGGTATCTATAAATTGAAAAGCATCTAAGCAAGA